>CM019148.1:188201215-188274256 GCA_009733165.1 Naja naja
ATAAATAAATAAAATAAATAAAGTAACCACCCATGGCCAAGCCAAATGCAGTCCCAGATACTAGAACACAAACTGACAACCGAGTTGAAAGCAGCATTTTAACTGATCCATGGTTTGTTGAACATCACCCGATTTGACAATGAATCATTGGCTTGGAAAGGAACCAAGATTTATGTACCCAATACTCTAAGACTGATGGTACTGAAACGTAGCCATGATTCATGGTGGGGGGACACTTTGGGTTCTTAAAAACCCTACATTTAGTCAGGAGACAGTTCTGGTGGCTAAAAATGAAAACTGATGTCGAGGACTATGTGAAAAGCTGCTCAATTTGTGCCACATTGAAACACAGAACTGGAAAAAAACCCTGGCCTCCTTCAACAAGTAGCTGAACCAATGAAGCTGTGGGAAGAAGATGCAATGGACTTTATTGTAGAGTTACCGGAGAGTGGAGGAAGTACCATGATTTGGACTGTTATCGACTTATTTCCTAAGCAAGCCCACTTTACAGCATGTAGTGGTCTATCGTCGGCTAAGAAACTTGTGAAACTGTTCGTGAAGGCTCCAGGGAGTACCTCGTAGAGTAATCTCAGACCGAGGTGTACAGTTTACTGCTAAGTTCTGGAGAGAGTTTTTGAAGTCCATTGGGTCATCCCAAGGGCTTTCCTCAACATTCCATCCTGCATCCAACGGGGCAGTGGAGAGAGCTAACACCATGGTGGAAGAATACATTAAGTGCTATGTAAATTATCAACAGGAGAACTGGGCAGAACTGTCACTGTTGCAGAAGTTGCTTACAATAATGCAGTATACAGCAGCATAGGCTTGACTCCGTTCCAAATCAACACTGGCATGGATTTGGTCCCTATGCCAGAGTTACCTAGAGAACCCCCAACATCCATGTCCTTAAAGGATTGGATGGAATCATTAAAAAAGGTTGGAAGGATACAAAAAAAGCTTTAGCAGAAGCAACTGAGGAATATAAAAAACAGGCAGACAAACATAGATCTCTACAACCAGATTTTAAAGTGGGGGACAAAGTGGGGGACAAAGTGTTTTTGTCAACTAAATATCTTAAGTTGAAGCTTCCTAGTAAAAAGTTGGGACCAAAATTTCTGGGTCCCTTTCCTATATCAAAAGTAATCAATCCAGTGACTGTCTAACTTAGCCTCCCTTGGCTATTAGGGAAAATACACCCAGTCTTCCATAGTAGCTTGTTGAAGCCTGCTGTTGGTTCCAATCTATGACCTGTACCGGTAGCTCCCGCCAAACATTTGGTAGTACAGGGCGAAACACATTATGAAATCAAAAAAATCCTTAACTCTAGATTACTCCGAGGACAATTACAATATTTAGTGCTGTGGAAAGGCTACCCTTTGTCAGAAGCTACTTGGGTGAAAAGTTGGAATATACATGCAGATAGATGGATTAAGCAATTCCATGATAAGTTCCCTGACAATCCAAAGGATCCCCTTGGAGGGGGGAGAGGGAATTAAGGTGACAATGAGTTAACCCCTTGTTGTATTTTGTTTATTGTATTTTTCAGGGGCGTGATTTTTTCAAGGGGGATGGTTGTCAGCTTTGGAAGCCATATTAGCACCAGACGCTTCCATACTGCCACATGCTTTGCCTGGGAAAAGGGGGGGGGAATTTCTTGGAGTGTGGTTAGACATAATAGCATTCTTCTTCTAAGTCATATTATTTCTGTACCTGGTTGAGAGGACATCTCATGTTGCGACAGATGGTGATTGGGGCATGTGATGCAATGATGGATGCAGGGGGGGTGAATTGTAATTTTTACTTATTGCAAGGAAACCTGGAACTTTCAGATTCAGGATTTCCCAGATGTGCCAGTTTACTACTCTAATAAAAAGAATTTTGGAGAGGATGTCTGTCTCAGAGTTATTTGTTGGAGTGGATTTTCTGGAATGCTGACAGTGCCCATAATAAATCTTTATTATGATTTATTACTCTTTATACAGTCATTCCATGTGCTCTCGGTCGGCAGCTGCTTCTCTCTTCTGCTGCTCTTGTTGGGAGAGCATCTTGTGCAATTAGCAGCTGTGAGCCACCGCTTTCCTCTAAGCTCCCAGAAGCGCTGTAGCTGAGAGAAACAGCATTCAACATGGCTGCTGCTTCTCTGTGCTGCAGCGCTTTCTGGATGGTACTTAGAGGAAAGCAGCAGCTCACAGCTGCTAAATTGCACAAGACGCTCTCCCAGCAGTGCAAAGAAAAGCAGCCGCCGCCCCAGAGAGCAGAAATTCAGGGGAGCAGGCCCCAAAAGGCTGCTTGGTTGAGCCTCACCATGTGGCAGAAACCGCACATGCGCGAAGCCATGTGTGCACACATGTATGGAAGCTGCATGCACATGTGCAGAAGCCGCACATGTGCTCACATTTTCGGTGAACCAATGGTGGAATTATTTGAAATACACCACTGGTGGCCAAACTGTACCTGTGCCAAAATATCTGATATAATAAACTACCAGTATAGTAGGGTGCAGAGATGGTATTCAGCCAGTTCTGACAGGTTCTAGAGAACTGGTAGCGGAAATTTTGAGTTCAGAGAACCGGTAAATACCACCTCTGGTTGGCCCAGCCCTCATCTATTTGCTGTCTCCCAAGTCCCAGCTGATTGACTGGGTCATCTTTCTTGCCCTGCACAAGAGAACGGAGCTGGAAAGCAGGTTAGTGGGGTGGTGTGGAAGTATCCTTCCCTGGAATGGGAGGAAAATGGGGATTTTATCCTTCCCCTCCATGCTCACCAAGCCACCACACCACACCCACCAAGCCACACCACACCAAGGGTGAAATTCAACCACCTCGCACCACCTCGGGAGAGGTGGTAGGGGCAGTTGAATTGGTTGGCCCTGCCCACGCCCAGCTGTCTTCTTCCTTTTAGAGACTGAGTCCCACCAAGCCACTCCCACAGAACTGGTAGTAAAAACATTTGAATACCACCATTGGTAGGGTGGCTTCATTATAAACTAGTCTGAGGTTTGTTTAAGCTTAAAAGGGCAAAAGGGAACACTATATTGTAGCATGGTAGTCTCAGGCTCATCTACACAACCTGCTTGTTACAATGTGAACTTGTCCCAACTTAAACCATTTGCTAAGACACAAGAGAGCCCCCATGTAATAAAAACCCACTGCTAAGGCAGGTTGAAATCAATCTTTGATATTCCAATTTAAAAATGGTTTTTCCTGGAAAGAAAAGATCTCCCATCTGGACAACCTGTGGCAGAGGGCGAGAAGGCTTGAGATAATGCAGTTGGAAGTGGTGATCTGCTTGGCTACCATTAACCCAGCACCAGAACTGCCAGCTTTATGTCTGATTTCTCGGCTTGCTATCCCCATAAGAGGAGGAAGACTAAAACCCCAGTATCTTCAGACATTTCCTTTCAATTTTTATGAATTGGTTGTCCAATATGTTTTAGCTTCTATGCATGTCCACCACATATGGTAATATGTTCTGGGTGTCTGATGGCACTTCCAGCATTTGGCTGATTTATCTTTGTCAGTTTTGCTGGTGCAAAGTGCCATCTATAAAACATCTTATTACAAATTTTCTTTATATGCTGTCGATTTTAATTTATAATTTCTTTCCCATAACTTCTGCCATTTGTCTAATTCTATGGTATACCCAAAAAATTGCCCATGCTATAATCGTTTCCTTTACTCGCTCTTCTTCTAATTTAACACCTAATAAATAACAATACAGTTTTTTAATCAGCATGTCTTCCATTCCTGTTAGTATTTTATCCAGTTCTGTCAGCTCCTTATGGATACTTTCAGCTTTAACATTTTTCATATCTTGATTGTATTGAATACCAATGCATATCAAACCCTTGTTCATTCAGTTCTTGTTTGGTTTTGAGCTCACCCTTTTTATTCAATATATCCTTATATCTCACAATAGTTGGCATTTTACAAATATTTGGGTGTATAAATGCTTCCATTGTCGATAACCAGACTGGAATTTTCAAACAGTGTTCTTCAGTTTTTCCCATGTTAACAATATAGCATTCCTAACAAAATGTCTTTGGAAATAACCATGTATCTTACTTTCTCCCGTACCATAAAAAGCATGCCAGCTGAATTGCAGATCATGCTCCTCCAACGTCAAAAACCTTGTGTTTCTTAACATAATCCATTCTTTCATCCAAGTTAATACCGTAGCTTGATAATATAATTCCCAATTAGGTAACGAAACCCTCCTCTGGTTCTCGATCCTGTAGCATTTTAAGGTTAATTCACTTTCTTCTCTTCCATATATATTTCAATACTATTCTGTTAATATCTTAAAAATATTTTTTCTCCAGGTTTATCAGAATTGTTTGAAACAAATACAACACTTTTGGTAATATATTCATCTTAATCGTTGCAATTCTTCCTGTTTGTGATAGCTGCATATTGCCCCATTTTTCCAAGTCTGTCTTGATTTGTTGTTTTAATTTATAATAGTTATCTTCCTTAATCATTCCACATCTGGCTGTTAACTGGATCCCCAGATATTTTACTTTCTTTGCAATCTGAATATCTAATCTCTCCATTAACTCTTTTTTCTGTTTCTCTATCATATTTTTAACCAAAATCTTAGTTTCCCTTTTTTTATTTTCAGTCCTGCCACTTTTCCATATTCCTCTATCTTATTTATCAACTTGGGTCCTGTTCCTAGTGGTTCTTCTAATATAAAAACCAGATCATCTGCAAATGCCTGTAATGTGTATTCCTCCTTTCTTATTTCTATCCCTTTTGTTTCTTTTTTTTAAAAAAAACCTTTATTAGTCTTTTATGTCTTTTAAAAACAAAAAGATGACCGTTACATTAACAGTTCTGTGACATCAATCTCATACATTTCTATCTTTTGTGCATATTTACAAATATATATAATTTGTGCAAATATATACATTTAATCTATAAATTGCTTATCTTAAATTTCTTCATTTTCCATCTGTCTTAATTCAATCCAACTATACCATTTCCCCCAGATTTTGCAATATTCAGAATCATCTTTCTCTTGTAACATTAAGGTCAGTTTGTCTATTTCAGCACATGTCATAATTTTTTGAATGATCAGTTCATCTGGGGGGATACAGTTGTGCTTCCAGCATTGAGTGTAAGCTATTCTGGCAGCCATTAAAATATATAATACAATATATTTTATGTTTTTTCCATATTTCTTTTTAAATATCCCTAACAAAAATAATTCTGGTTCCAATTCTATTTGAACCTTAAGAATTTCTTTCAGCCAATATTTAATTTTAAGCCAGTATTTCTGGGCCTCAGGACAAGACCATTGCATATGATAGAAAGTACCCTTTTTCTTTCTACATTTCCAACATACCGGACTCATGTTGGGGTATATCTTCGCCAATCTCACTGGGGGTAGATACCATCTATAGAACATCTTATAAATATTCTCTTTGTATGACGCCAATTTTGTTAATTTGTAGGTTTGGTTCCAAATACTTTCCCAATTTGTCAAATTTATATTATGTCCTATGTTTTGAGCCCAAGCTATCATACATCCCTTAACAACTTCTTCTTCTAACTGTACCTCTAACAAAAGTTTATAAATTTTTGTAATGTTTTTTTCATCTGGGCCTAATAAAATTTTATCCAATTGTTGTAATTCCGAATACATTCCAAAATCTTTTATATCTTTTTTATATCTATTTTGTAACTGGAGATATGCCCACCAATCAATACATATCCCTTGTTTTTGGAGATCTATCCCTTTTATTTCATTATCTTTCCTAATATTTCTATTTAACCCTTCTAAAGTTAATACAAATAGTAATGGTGAGAAGGGGCACCCTTGCCTTGTTCCATTCTTAATGTTAATTTTTTCAATCAATTCTCCATTTACCATCACTTTTGCATATTGTTTCTAATATACTGTCTTAATCATTTTAATAAACCTTTTCCCAAAGTCAATTTCTTCCATTTGTGCCAGCATAAACTGCCAGTTCACATTATCAAAAGTCTTCTGTGCATCTAAGAATATCAATGCCATCTGTTTTTCTGGATGCGCTTCATAATATTGCAAAGTGTTCAGGATTATTCTCATATTAACTTGTATTTGTCTCTTGGGTAGAAACCTGGGTCTGGATCCATGAATTGGTTTAAAAATCTCTTTAGTCTTTCTGCCATTATTGAAGCAAATGTTTTATAATCTGAGTTCAGCTGCTGAATCTTCTCCACCTTTTGATTTGTCTGTTCAATTTTTTGGGAGATATTCTCATTACTCTTTTCAACATTTTCTACTTTTGTCTGTAGAATTTGAATTCCTTGCAAAATCTTCTGTAATGTATCCTCCTTCTCTTTTTCTTTTTCCTGTTGCAACATTGCCTGTATTGATCGCTGACCTCCAGATGGTGAAGAAGCAGGAGTTGTTGATTGAGAGCTTGAGCTATTGCTTTTCTACTCATTTTATAGTTATTTCCTAGTAGAGCCCCCAAAAAGCAGAGGGCCCTCCAAAAATAATAAAAATAAGTAGACAAAAAAGGGAAAAAAAGTAAAAAATTAAAAATATTAAGGAATATAAAAAAATTAAAGAAACAAAAAAAATTCTTCAGGTTCTTGTACACCTTAATCCAGTTGGTTCCACTTGTATACAAAAATAGAAAAAAAAGTAAAGAAGAAAAGGAAGGTCTCAAAAAGCAACAACAGGTGGTTACCAGTTCAAAAAATAAAAAGGAAAAAAAGGGGAAGAGACTTCAGGTATTTATATACCCTAATCCAATGGCGAATCAACAAGATGAAAAAAAGAAAAAAAAGAAAAAAGGGGAGCAAATCATAGGCAGAGAAAAGGGGGGAAAAATTCCTGGCTAAAAATTGAAAAAGGGATAATCCAAACAATGAAAATTCTATCAATGGGGGTGTGGTGTGGTGTGTGGAAAAGATAGAGCAGCCACAAATCCAGCCAAAGAGAAAAAAGAAAACTACTGCCGCCAGATGTCCAAGGCTTTTTTAAAATATCAAGTCAAATTTCCAGTAGAATATATTTTCAAGGTCACTTTAGTCTTCTTTCTTTCAGTTCCAACTCTGGGTTCCACTATCAATAGTTCACAGATGGGCACCTGTGTATGCAATCCGTTGTGCTCACCCCACTATCTCTTTCAAGAAGGAACTCTATCTCCTTGAATGCAGCTCACATAGATAAACAAACGAAGAAGAAAGGAATACAGTATATCCAAGCCTCTAAATGGCAGTGCTTTCACTTTCACTCCTCCCCCTCAAGAGCAAGAAAAAAGGGGAAAAAAGAGAAAAGTCACATTGGTATTACTCTCTTTTCTAAAAAGTTCTTAAAATCATAAACAGCGTTTAATCCAAAAAAATATTGGTGGAAAAAAAGGAAAAAGACCATCAGAACAAAGATTATTTTACATAGAGGAAAAGCCAGTCCCTTTTAAAATCAAATAGTTCCAGAAGAGATAAAAAGGAAGAAAAAAGCTGTCAATCTTAAGAAAAGCTTAATCTCGCCGCTTATAAACTGTTCTCTTTACTTTTTAAGTCCACTTTCCAGTTATTGGGGTGTTCTCTTCAGAAATAAGTAAATAAAAAAGAACCTCTCACCAAACCGACACACCTTCATCCGATCTTGCCTTTCTTTTGGAGCTGTCCCATCTTCAGCAGCTTGATGGCTGCCTCTTTTCCACCAGCAAAAAGATCAACCAGGGACTTTGCAATATCCCTGGGATCGACAGGACGTGCTCTTTCCCTTCACCGTCTCTTCGGGACGGTTTAGGTCCAAATGGACCGTCCAGCTGAGAAGATATCTACAGCGATCCAGGAGCTTCCCGATCGCACGTAGTATCACTGGGACACAAGCCCCGCCCTCTGGAACCAGAAACATTTTTATTAGGTATGATTAAAGGGAATTTGAGTAAAGATAGAAGATACCTTATTGTACACATCTTAACTGCAGCAAGAATCACGTTAGCACAAAATTGGAAGAGTGATAAAATACCACCAGATGAAGTTCTGATTCAAAAAATAATGGACTGTGCTGAATTAGATAAATTCACTATGGAGCTGAAAGGCAAAGAGGATCAAGAATACTATGCGACATGGGAGAGGTGGTACGAATGGCTGAAGGATAAGGGTAAAAATAATGTATAGTCACAAAGCAAGAAACATGTATATACAATGACACAATAACTGTTAATGGAAATGAGATTTTTGTATTTTTTGTTTTTTAAAGAATAAAAATTTAAAAAAGAACTAATTATCTTGTACCATAATTGTGCAAAACAAGGCATTTAAGCAATGGCTCTGAAGGGGTTGAAAAAAATGTGCCCGTTCTTGGATGCCTCCTACTCTACTTTGGATCCAGGTTCTTTAAATCTCCTGGATTTAAAAAATAAAGTGTTATGCCCAGTGTGTTATTTCTCGTAAGGGCTTAAATCTGTCAGGCATTTTATAACTGGTGTGATTGTTTTTAATTTTTGAGGAGTAATGCTCTGTCTTGCATATCAGATGACTTTTTGACTAATCAAAAGTATAATCATTACAATCATGTCTTAAGGCTGATATTTTAAGCCTTATGAATGCAACTTTGCCCAAGATACAGCCCTCTCCCAACTGCTTTCTTTATCCATCTATTTCTGGATCTACGGCCAACTTTGCGGAATTTAGTTACTGTTCTGTATTTCAGTACCCTGGTTCTTTCTTCTTCTTGCCAAAATATGCCCTTAGGAGTTATGGCAAATGTCCTGTATATCTTACCTTTTCTGCTAAGGAGCTAAGGAACTACCTGTTCCAAAGCCAATGGAAGATGGCTCTTTCGTTGACCGAAGACAGTGGTGGAATTCAAAAATTTTTACTACCAGTTTTGTGGGTGTGCCTTGGTGGGCATGATTTGGTGGGCATGGCAGGGGAATGATACTGTAAAATCTCCATTCCCTCCCCACTCCTGGGGGAAGGTTACTGCAAAATCTCCATTCCCTCCCCACTCCACTAACCTGCTTTCCAGCTCCATTCTCCTGTGCAGAGCAACAAAAGAAGATCCAGCTGACCAGCTGGGACTCGGGAGGCAGAGAATAGATGGGGGCAGGGCCAGTCAGAGGTGGTATTTGCTGGTTCTCTGAACTACTCAAAATTTCTGCTACCAGTTCTCTAGAACTGGTCGGAACCTGCCGAATACCACCTCTGACCAAAGAACACTGCATGGAAAGAACAAATCGAAATCAGAGTTTAGACTCATATTCTCGGATTGGAATAGGAGCTTTTTCTACACTCTTTCTCCAAGAAGATTAATTTCATTTCTTTGAATCATTTAACTGCTCTTTCAAAGCCAAGAGGTTTGTAAAAAAGAGCAGAGGGGGAATATGAGGGATGACTGTTTTTCCTCTGTTGCGATCAGTACAAACCTAGTTTTGGTCACTATCATTCATTTTCCTATGGGTGGTTGCTTCGATTAATTTCTGGAATGAGTATTTCCCCTGCATTACCAGCATATGTGACAAATAACTAATCTGGCTCATCAAAATGCATGAGGATGCAGTGTTCCGGCTAGTTGAAGGCATTCCTAATACAGCAGCAGGTCTGCTCTTAAAGAATTGTCTGAACCTACATTAGAAAATAACCAAGAGCAAATAAAACCCCAAGGTGGGAAGATTTTTGTCTGAAAAGCAAATAAAACTAAAGGTGTTTTCCTGTTGTGAGAAGTAGTATATAGCAGCCTTTTGTCCTAGCACTGATGATGTTATGTAGTTCAGGTAATGAAACGTCTGCAAGAAAATAAGCAAGCTTAGAGAGCACCAAGGAGAACACCTCATTTCAACCCTGAGCTACAAACATTCTCCTTTATTGGAACCTTTTGTCCAGATGTCTAAAGCAGTATAAAATTCCCAGTAAACATTTGGGCTTTTTTAATGGGCTGGAGAAGGGGTTACCCTTCTAACAACAGGAATACCCTGGATATGGGAAAGAGTGCTAAATATGTAATGATAATATTTGATTCAGGTTGTTAGCATGAGACGAGACACTAAAAAGTTGGCAGATTTTTTAATGAGTTCCAGAAGAAATATTGCAGTTTACTCAGAGAGCATCTGAATTACCCATGGGCCAGGTTTGACTTTTACTTGGCAACAGCTGCCTTCAGATAATATAGCCTTTTAATACAGCCTTTTAATACAGCCGAAGAAGTGTGATTGCCTGGACTAGCCACTGAGGATGTTTGATAACAAATGAAATACTTGCCTGGATAAAAAGGAGCATCTTGAAATATCTTGGGGGGAAGCATTGAAACACCTGCTGCCTTCTTTATTCTGGTTTTGTCCTTTCTGTTGTTGCTGTCACAGTTGATATCCAAAAGCACATTGATCTACCCTTCTGCTGGCCCAATCTAATTCTAGGCAAATGTGATGTAAAGCCTTTTGTTCCGAAATTCTAATAAGATGAAGATGCATTGCATCACCATGCTAGATAAATGAGCATTGGTGTTATGTCATACTCTATAGCAGGGGGTTAGCAACCCACAGGCCCCAGGTTGGATGTAGCCCACCACCTGACATCATCTGGCCAGTAAAAAAAAAGAATATCCACCCAACCCACAACCAGGAGAAACTGTTCACCATCTCCCATGGCAGACATTTTTCATGAAGGCTTTACCAGTTACCTTGGCAAGGACAGAACAACAAATTCCCCACCCATACTGGTGAGACTGAGCTGGGCAGAGAAGTGGAAATGGTAATGGCAGCAGCATAGCCTGTGTCCCATATGCCAAAGAAGATTGTGAAGTCCTACTCTATAGGCAACAAGTTGATTAATGCGAAAAGAGTTGGATATGGCCTTGACCCAACCCAAATTTGACCCAACCCAAAGCAAATTTGATCTTCGGGCTTCTGTTCTGATATATGACTGAGTGGCTGTGCATACCGGCATCTTGGTCCAGTCAGGAATGTCCATCGTTGACCATAGAGGGAGAGGTGTTGCCCCCTGTGGATAGGGCACGGAATCTGGGGGTCCTCCTGGATGCACAGCTCCGCTTGGAGGAGCAGGTGGGGGCCGTTGCCAGGGGGGCCTTTGCCCAGGTCCAGCTGGTTCGCCAGCTTCACCCATTTCTGGACCGAGATGCCCTGCACACAGTCACTCATGCCCTCGTCACCTCCAGACTCGACTACTGCAATGCTCTCTATCTAGGACTGCCCTTGCATACCATCCGGAGATTGCAACTGGTGCAGAATGCGGCCATGCGGGTGGTGATGGGAGTTTCCCAATTCTCCCATATTACCCCCCTCCTGCGCGACCTGCATTGGTTGCCGGTTGCACTCCGGGTGAGATTCAAGGTCTTGGTTTTAACATTCAAAGTCCTACACGACATGGGTCTGCAATATTTAAGGGAGCGACTCCTACCGATATTGAGTGCCAATCGCCCTGTGCGAGCACACAGGCAAGGGCTTCTTGGGGTCCCATTGGCAAGCCAATGTCAGCTGGCAGTCCCCCGGCGATGAGCCTATTCTGTGGGGGTCCCCGTCCTGTGGAACCAGCTACCCCGGGGGCTCTGTCTGGCCCCTGACCTTCGCACCTTCCCCCACGACCTGAAGACCTGGTTATTTGACCAATCCGGGCTGTGACTCCCTCCCAGGGGGGGATGGGATGGTTCTTAATTCATTTTTAAATTTTTAAATTTTAAATTTGGTATTATTGGGCTGTGTTTGTTTAATTCTTTTTTAGCTATTCATTGTTGTTGTATGTTTTAGTTGTGAGCCGCCCCAAGTCTTCGGAGATGGGGCGGCATACAAGTCCAATAAAATAAATAAATAAATAAATATATGTCCTGACTGTAAGGTCATTTTAGCCATATATTTTTCTAGATTATGGTTAGGTTCCTCCATTCTAGAAGCAGTGCCCTTCTGCAAAGAAGAGACAGCTATAACCTTAAGAAGGCTCAACAAGGCTGCTTCATGTACTTCCTGGGTTTGTATCACTTCTTCAACAAATTCTGAAGAAATGAAACAACTGGGCACATACATGCTTGCAGAAGTGACCCAAGAAATTCTTCAGATTGAAGCAATTGTGTTAAGCCTTCAGGAGAGGTAGCTGCTTCTATTTAGAAACACCCCGTGAACATTTTGCTGAACCCTATTCTTTATTCCACTTAGAACAGTGATTTTGGTAAGTTTGTTTTAATAAAACATTTGCACAAAGTCCATACACATTTTCATATATATTTCTCCTGATGCACATTTTATGAGTAAAATATAATGCTTACATTTTGAAATCAATTTTCGATAATGACATCAATGTACATTTATGCACAAATACAAATGTATGTATATACAGACACATATATATTTGCAGGTAATGAATCAATCAAGCTGATAATAATTATAATAATTTACAATTATATTATTATTATTAATATTAAAATTGTATAATTATTAAAATTATTATCAGCATGAAGGATATTCATTGCAAGTTGTGGACCATAATATGCTGCTCCAGTGTAGGTTGCAAAATAGATGTTTTTTAAATTCTCATTTTAGTGTTGAAAGAGAGTGAGTGGCCCAAATTCACCCAGCTGGCTTTTGTGTATAAATATATATAAACACAAAAGTAGATCTATTGTTGAATGTATTTTGTATTGCAGTGGCTCAACATAGTGTTTAGAAATGTGGGTCTTCTGAAGCATTTTAGAGGTTTGGATTATGCTTTGTGTGTTGGCATTGACCCATATGAAGCCAACTCTGCCACATGTAATTTACAATCACCTGTGACCTAGATTACAATCTTTGTAAGATAAGTGTGGAATGTACTTCTGGTTTTAATTATCATACTGCTTCTTCAGGTTCCCCCTGCTTATGGCAACTTGAAAACAAGCAAGAAATGCTTTACGCGTTGACATTTGGTTCCCCTCACTTCTTAAAGGTGACTGTACAAAGCAAAAACAAATTGAGTGCAGGTATAGAATGTAAGTTTGCAATCCCCCTCCCTCAGTTTGGTTGGATTTTCTGCATGGAATCTTGCTATAAGGCAATCAGCCTGGACGTTCCTACTCTTTACTTAAGATGCTTCTGATAAGGGGTAGCCCTTCCACCTGATTAAGTATTGGAGTTGTCTCCTGTGCCACCTCAAATCGAGGATTTGCTGCACCTCATAATGGGTTTGGCCTTCTATGACCACAGGGTCTGGGGGCTCACGAGGTAGAGGCCTCAGGGTTGATCCAACCACTGGTTTTAAGAGGCTACTATGGAATACCGGGTGTATCTTCCCTAGCAATTGGGGCAATTTCAATTGCACCATGACTGGGTTGAATATCTTTACTATGTGGAATGGTCTCATAAACTTTGGCCCCAGTTTCTTGCTAGGGAGTTTTAGCCTCAGATATTTTGTGGAAAGGTAGACCTTCTCCCCCAACTGGAATGACCATTGCGGAGCTCAGTGTTTGTCTGCCCATTTCTAATAAATCTGTGGCTCTTTAGCTAGCACTTTTTAAACATTCTCCCAAGTTGCTTTCAGCATTGACATCCAATTGGTCAAGATGACTGATGAGGTGGGATCCCTTGAATACTCAGGCATTGGGATGAAGTTCATACCGCTCACTACTCTGAAGGGGGTTAGTCCCGTGCTATTGTGAACAGCATGAAAGGCAGGAGGTCCACCCAATTGGACTGCTGATAATTCACGTAGCACCTCAGATACTGCTCTATCATAGCATTGAGCCTCTCTGCCCCCACCACTGGTACTCGGATGAAAAGCTGAGCTAAGACCCTAGGACAACCCAATAGACTGCAGGAACTCCCTCCAGAATTTAGCCGTGAACTGGACCCCTCTGTCAGATAATTCTTCGTGGTACTCCATACAGGTGATAGATGTGCTTAAGGAATAACTTGGCTAACTGGTGGGCTGAGGATAGTCTGCTGCAGGGTATGAAGTGTGCCTGTTTGGAGAACAAGTCTATTACAGTCCAGATCACCATTTCCCCCCCACACACACACACACACACTTTTTGGCAACTCCACTATAAAGTCCATTGTGATCTCTTCCCATGGCCTCGTTGGCTCTGCTAAAGTTTGCAGTCCGGGGTTTTTTTCTGGTCATGTTTTCATTGTGGCACAGATGGTGCAACTCTTCACATGTCTTTCTTTATGCCAGGCCACCAGAATTGCCTCTGTGCTAAGTGTAAAGTCTTTAAGAACCCAAAGTGGCCTGCCAGTTTGGCGTTGTGGCTTCTCTGGAGGACTAGGGTGCATAGGGATTCTGGGACATAGAGTTTTGTCCCTTTCCATGCTAGGTCATCCCTTTTTGTCAAGATGTGTTGATTGTCCCGGTACCAGGGGTCTGCTAGCAGTTTGCTTTTGAGTTTCATGGTTAGATCGCTAGTAGTTTAGTCTTGCTGGTTGTGGCACTGTCATCTGGTGGTCACTTGGGTAGAGAGGACAATGGCATCTACAACCTCCTCCTGTTCACATTTCTATTGGGGCATGCAAGAGATGGTGTCAGCCAGAAAGTTCTTTCCCTCCTGGATATGTTTTAGCATGAAGTCAAATTGGTTGAAGTATTGAGCCCATTGGACTTGTTTGGGTGATAGATTTCGCAGGGTCCTAAGGCCCTCTAGATTTTTATGGTCAGTCCAGACTTCGAACAGCCTCTGTCCCCCTTCCAGCAGGTGAAGCCAGATTAGGAGTGCCCAACTCACTGCTCCCTGTCTTTAGGAGGACCATCATGGGTTTGGCAATCTTCATGAAGGAGGGGATGAATTGCCAGTAGAAGTTGCGAACCCTAAGAAGCTTTGCAGCTGTCTGTGGGTGTGAGGGGGCTGCCAGACTAAGATGGCTTGTATTTTGGCTGGGTCCATCTCTATGCCCTCATTTGACACTCAATAGCCCAGATATTTTAACCACGTGCAGTGAAATTTGCATTTTGACAGTTTTACATACAGGTTTGCCACTAGAAGTTTTTTCAGTACCTGGCGGACTATGGGTATGTGGTCATTCATGGTCTCAGTGTAGATGAGTATATCATTCAAGTAGGCAGGGACTCCTTTATAGAGGTGCTCATGTAGCACCTCATTTATTAATTGCATGAACACCACCGGCAGCCCCTGCAGTCCAAAAGGCATAACTTTGAATTGGAAGCTCCCTAGGGGGAAGTTGAATGCTGTTTTCCATTCATTTCCCTCCCTGATGCGGACTCAGTAGTATGCTTCTCTGAGATCTAATTTGGTAAAGACCTTTCCCTTGGCCAGGTGAGGTAGCATGTCCTTCATGAGCGGGAGGGGGTATAGGTTGTATACACACAGCCTGCTTATAGCACTAAAGTTAATGCATAATCTCATAGTCCCATCTTTTTTTGTCTTTGAACAGGACTGGTGCTGTTGATGAACCCTCTTGCTAGGTTTTTGTATATATATTTGCACATTTCTTGCATTTCCCAGGGTGTCATGGCATACAGTTTGGGCTTTGGTAGTTTTCCCCTGGGGATGATTTCTATAATGCAGTCCGTCTCATGGTGGGGAGGTGGGACATCGCACTCAGTCTCGCTGAATACCTCAGCAAGATCCTGATATTTTCTTGGGATCTGTCCAGCCTCTGAGGTTTTGTCGGAGGTAGCTGCCAGCTGTTCAGGTGAACTCTCTGGGAGGATTCCCTGTGTGGGTGGTGCTTCTATTTGCTGGTGAGGAGGGGGTTGAGGTCCCCTTGCTATCCTCAGTCTGTGGATGCCTCCCTGCCACCAGATGGTTGGGCCCAACTTGTCTAGCCAGGAGAGTCCCAGTATGACTGCATCTGTCATTTTGGGGACCATTATGAATCGAATTGTATCCCAGTGATCCACTAGCTCTAGCTTCACTGATTTGGTTAAGTGAGTGGCATGGGCCCCTCCCAATAGGGACCCATCGACCTGTTTGAACCAGATCGGGTGGGCCAGCCTTTTCGCTCTGATCCCCAGTTTCAGGACCATGGTTAGGTTGATTAGGCATTTAGTGCAGCCTGAATCTATTAAGGCTTGCAAAGTCCCCTGAGTCCCTGTTTTTGGGGCTGTGAGCCATATTGGGAAGATGAAGAGGGGACCGGTCCACTCACCATTGATATTTTCACCCTCGTCCTCACTGTCATAGGAATCCTGCAACTGGTCATCATTGCCTGGGGTTCTTCCCCCTTTGGCTGGGTGGGGAGGGACCTCTGCAGCCTGAAGGGCTTTCTGAGATGTGTTGGTGGCATGTCTGAGGCCTTATTCCAGTTGTGCCCTGGGCAGTGGCTCTGGCCTTGATTGCCGGGCTGGGATTGCGCACACCGCTGCCATGTGGCCCATCCCCCCATATCTGTAGCATTTAATTGGGCTTCATGGGAGGGCTGGTTTTGGGGCTGGTTATGATGCTGCGGTTCCCCGTCAGCTGGGTGGTCTCTGGTCTTGCTGATCTCTCTGTTTTCTCATGTCATTGGCATGTAATCCTCCATCGACTTTTATGGCCACTTGGAACCACTCAGAGAGTCGGTTAGGGATGTCTTGATAGGTGGTTACTTGGGCAATTTGCTTGTCCAGGCTTGTTCTGAAAAAATGAACTAACATCCACTCAGGCAAAAGGGGTAGCTTCCCACTGATTCTCCTGAATTCATGGATGTGTTTCCCTCTCTGCTTTACATTGCTGAGCTCATCTTCCACATACGGTCTTCCTCTGCCTCCTCAAATCTGGCCTCTAGCAGTTGTAGGAAGTCATCTTTGTCCTGCAGTTGGGGAGGCTTCTCTTGTGGAGGCTATCCTCTTGCTTCTCCCCCTAGCCCTCAGAAATGGTATTCACCATGGCTCTGGAGGATGGGTAGAAGTGTCTATAGCAATCTAGGTGGATCTCAGCTGAGTCAAGGAATAGAGCTAGCTGGTATCGGTCCCCATCAAATTTCCCCCTGAACTGGGGCAGTTTGTTGAGCACTGCTTCTCCCTCCTCCTGTCACCTTCTGTAAGCCTGCATTTGAGGTGGCTGGCCTTCCTCCCAGGCTCTAATTCGCAGAGAGGGAAGTGGCTGCCTGCTGCATGGGGAAGGCATTGGTTGCAGCTTCGGACTCCTTTTTCTTCTGGTGAGTGGAGAAGGGGGGCTGTGGTCTTGCCTGCTTTTCCTCACTTCAAAGGGCTCTATAAAAGCTCCCCTCTGTTTTGGGTGGCATGATGGGTCATCATCCCGAATGGTGGCCTGGTCAAATTCCTCCCTCAGCTGCTCTATGGATCTCCCCAGGGGTTCCGTTAGGGGCTTTGGGAGCCTGGCCTGTGTCCAGTCCCACATCTAATCCACTCTTCCTAGCTTGCTCAGGGGCCTTTCCCCCTTTTGGGCCTGTGGGTGGGGAAATTCCACCTTAGCTGCTTTAGGGATTTTCTTCCACCAATACTCATCTGTTTTTCTTTTGGTCACTGGAGCAGGTTTCTCTGCTTTGGAATTCAAGGAGGGTTGCACTCTGGCTCTAATTATGCTGTCAGCTTCTGGCTGGAGACCAGGTCTGCTTCTCCCTGGGTCATCTAAAGCAGGCTGTCTTCTGATAGCCCACCCTGCCATGGTTGCCTGAGTTTCTCTCCATGCACCCCAGATGTTGGGGAGCTATTGAAAAGGCTGGGACCCAGGAACCCTAGTAATGTTGATTAATTAGGAGAGTTGGCTTGCTCTCAGGATTAGGGCCTCCCTGGTTGCTGTGGAAAACAGTGCTAGGCTGATCCCACATAACTCTTCTATGGTGCTTTGATTTACACAGCCTCTTTCATCTCTTTTCAAGGAACTTGAGAGTTGCCTCAATCTGGTACTTGAGCAGTGCTGGACATCATGTGACCATCCTGAAAAGCTGAGCAATTGGCTTTAGCCTTACTGCTGCATTCATTAAGGAGAGCAAAGTTGCATACAGGAAAAAGTGTCCATGTTTTTATGGAGCATTACCTTGCATGCTGTAACATTTATTGCTGAAATTCTCTCAAGCCATTTTTAGCTGCCTACAGACAATGACTTTTGGTGGCCTGACAATGCTAAAATAATTGTAGACTCCAGTGATTATATTGTCACTACTTGGAAGACTCTAAATAATCTGAGCACATATTTTTTCAGCTGATTGATCACTAGCAATGATATAATTTGTTCTAGCTGCAGTTAGATTACTAATAAACTGTCTCATCTGTTATATGATTAATGAATATTGGGAGTGCTTGTAAATAGGCTTACTCCTTCATTTCAGAAGGAGTAAAAAAATGATTGCATTGTTATTTTAAGAGAATGTCCCTGAGAGGGCAATAGGGCAGAAGGTAATTTTTCACCCCTTTCCCCCTTTGGGGATTATGTTTGGATTGGATTGTCTGTGGAAATACAGGAGTCTGGAGATCTTTTTCCAATAGTTTCTGAAAGCCTTACTTATTTTCCTTTCATTCAAATGTAACTTTCATCAGAACTCAATTCCCCTCTCCTCCCTTTTCACAATCCAAATGATTGTGGACAGAAAATAGTTGGGCAATACATCAGGTCACTGTGGATTCATTGTACATTTCTGGTCTCAGTAAGGATTGTGCTATAGGCTTCTAGGATGTTTTCCCCATTGGGGATCTTCTGTTAAAGCTCCAGTTTTAGGAAAAGTTGGAATCCTTGGGTTCCAAGGAAAAGGCTTGGAAAAGTTCTGGGAAATCCTTGGTGACATTCCAAGATACCCTGTTGGTCCTCAGCCTTCAGGGCATAAGAAGTTCATAGTGGAGTTCAAGTCCACAAGAAGCCTGCCTTCTTACTGTTCAGTTCATTATGGGGAGGGTCTTGTGGTATGTTTTCTTGGGTCTTGGCAACTTCCTACAGCAATTGGCAATCACTTGCCTTATAGCAACAAGAAGCATGCAAAATGCCATATAATTGCCCTGCTGAGAATGTTGGCTAAAATGTTTGCAAGCCATGAGTGTCAGAATGACAACAGCAGAAGGCAAGGCTGAGAATAGTGGGGAGCAGGTGTCTGGCGATCCCGCATGGCCTTGGAGCTCATTCCCTGACATTTAGGAAACATGTAGCTGTCCCTTTCCATGCCAAGAACTGGGCTGATATCATATGCGCCCACCTACTTCCTTCATCTGGACATTTGTTTGCCCACCCACATGAGCAGGAAAATGGGGACAGAGCACATTCAAGGAGTGGATTTATTATTGTGTTGTGACTGTGAAAGAAGAGGTTTATTTTGCTGCAGAATGAGAGAATTGTGCCCAAAAAAAGCAGTACAAATGTTCCATGTTTAAAAAACTTCAGTGGCACCAGATGCATAGATGTAATACAAGCACAGGCTTGGAAGGAAGCCACCATATTACCGGCAAAGGGTGGGAGTTTTTAAAAGACACTGCTGTGCTCCTGGGTTAATGTAGAATTTAACACAAACATGGTGGTTTGGGTTTTAACAAGTCTCTAGGGGGGAAATAGACTTTTAAAAAGTGCTAATGACCTATGGGATAATATCTAAGTGATTTATTGGTACTCCCAAATGATGGACCATTAACTGTTACAAATTGTCCTTTTCACCAGTGAGATCATAATGCACACAAACGTCTTCACTTCATTTCAAGCTTCATGTATCCAATCAGGGGAAGGAGCTTGAAGAGAAGCTGAAATCATGTTTGTTTGGATGTGGGTATAGTACAATTATTTGCATCTGGGAACTCAAGGAGTACAAGGCTGGAATTGTGCTGTGTTGTGCTCATGTTCAATCAGTCAGGAGCAACACTTCCATTTAGATTCTGTTCTGCATAAGGAAAGGCTACAGAGAGACAAAGGAGTTGCAGGAGTG
This sequence comes from Naja naja, assembly GCA_009733165.1. NCBI lineage: Eukaryota > Metazoa > Chordata > Lepidosauria > Squamata > Elapidae > Naja > Naja naja. The sequence goes on from CM019148.1 coordinate 188,220,945, forward strand.
AATGGATGCTATAATGACTGGCCTGAATTCATCCAGGGACCTCATGGCTAAGATTGGGTTTGAACTGAGTTCCCTCAAATCTAGACAATAAAAAGAGAGTGAACATTGACACTATTGGTAGAAAGCTGATCCAATGAATATCTGTTGCCAATCAAATTACGAAAAGGAACAACAAGAAAGTATTGTTCATGTGTTTAATTCATGTATTGATCATGTGCTATTCAATTGCAAATGACAATATCCTCAATCCCATTAATATTCTTAATAATCCACTAATAGCTATCTTTTTCTCATGTTCCTAACACTCAAAATAACAGATTAACAGCATTGGAAGGGACCTTTGAGGTTTTCTAGTCCAAATCCTTGCTCAAGCAGGAGACCTATCATTTCAGACAAATGGTTGCCCAATCTCTTTTTGTAAAATTTCCAGTGATGGAGCACCCACAACATTCAAAAGCAAGCTGTTCTACTGATTAGGAATTTCATGTATGTAAGACAATAATGCCTACCAAATATTAAAAAAGCTGTAAAGAACTTCATTAACATTTTCATACATTTTTCATTGGTTTACAAGATAAGAGTTTAAAAATATTGAAAAATAATAGAAGAATTTAAACCAAATTGTGGAAAAGGAATTTTCCATGAGGTTGCTGTGCTCTTTCTTCTGGCCCCCCTCCTCAGGTAATAAAAGTATCAGATGGGCCAATCACAGCGCAGCTGTGATTTAGGATTTCCCGGGCTTTGTTAAGCCCCACCTCACCTTGGCTCAGGTATATTTAAAGGGGCAGCCTCATGTCATCCAGCCAGTTCCACCATTACGCTTGTTCCAGCTGCTTGGGGCCATGCAGCTGGAAGGACTCTACCTCACGCCACAAGGAGGACTTTTGGGACTCCGGTCACATAGGTGATTGTTACTAAAGAGAAAGAGAAGACTCAGAGAAAAAACAAATGGACATTGACTATTGGTATACTTTTTAACTTCTTTTATTGCTTTTTGTGATTTGTTTACAACAATAAAGAACTTTGTATTGGATTCACTGGGCTCAGACTTTTTCCTGATAACTTCACAGTGGAGAAGAGTGACGAACCATCCATATTTAACCTAAAATCCTTAACAACTGGTAGCAGAGGATGGTTTGTACCTTCTCCACGTAGTGGGTTATCTGGATGCCCAGTTTGAAGTCAATGAGGAAGGACCAAGTGCTGACCCAAGCCAAAACCAGGCAGATGGCACTCCAGCATCGACCCGAAGAAGCCAGGGCCGAAGCAGCATCGCTGAAGCATCTCAGGCTTGGGGGGCAAGAAGCAGATGGCACAATGGGCCCTGCAATCTCTACCTCCCCACAGACCCTCTCATGGCCACAAGTGGGCACCTACCATCCTTCAACACCGAGGAGCCAGAGGGCAGAAGCAAGACACTTCCCACCTCAACGCTCAGCCCGGAGGAGAAGGAAGAGATGAGATCAACTATTCTCCAGATATTCGGTTTGGAAACCGCAAGTGGAGAACCAGTCACCGATCTCATCAACCTCCTGCATAAACTAGCACCGGTGGCAACGGTCAGGGACAGGACGATGACCCAGGAAGACACCAAAGTGGTAAGGTAAGAGTCCTGCCCCGGAACCCCTTTTGCCACTGACAGCGCACGGGCTGAAAGCTATCAGCCCTCCCGATCAAATTTCCCAAGCGAAAACATGGTACCTGGTCAACGGCAAATTCAAACTGACCAAGTTAAAATGGCGCCACCCATCCCCATGCTGGCTCCCTATAGCTTGCTAGAGCAAGCGGGCCCTAGCACTGAGGCCACCCATCTGGCAGCGGCTGGCGCTGCGGTGACCGGAGGATTGGCACCGCCCATCTCCCCAACGACCACTCACTGCCCAAGAAGCCCATCGGGCGAAGAAACAGGGATCACCAGCCTGGCTGTGTCTACCACTGTGGTGATCCAAAGCAGCCTGCCAACCTGGAGGTTGGCCCCACTGGCAGCAGCAGTGCCACTGGACCCAGCCGCGCCGAGCATGCTCTCAGTCCAAGCCGCACAGGCCCTCGTCCAGGCGACCAATCCGGTTGCGGCGGCCCGACCACCACCAAGCCCGACCTTGCCCAACGACGCTGAGGTCAAAAATGCCCTCAGGATGCTAACTGCAGCCCTGGAGGCAAAGTCCCAACCTTCCCCTAGCCTCCCGACAAAAGCGGCCCTCCCAGATAGCTCCCCGACGATCGCGGCCCGATACTCACCTGTTCCGGCGATTCCCGCAATGTCCTCAGCTTCTTCAACCTTCCCGGGCCTTCCTGGCAGCTCAATGGCTGGAGCCAGAGCTGCTGGAACAGGCCCGAGGCCTATCTTCAGAGCCAGGCCGGAGAGCTCCCTCCCAGGCGAAGTTCGGTGCGAAATGAGCTCCGTGCATGCCCAGATCGGATCTTCAACCCCTCCCACAGGGGAGGGGCAACTTCCAAATAAGGAAACCTTCGGTTTCGCGCCAATTATACCTCTCCCATACTGTCAATTTCCGAGTATTCAGCACCATGGACAGCAGCCGCAAGCCTTTTCAATGCAAGCAAATACAAGCCTTTTGCCGCTCGATTTTAAAAAGCTGTCAGCTACAGGGAGAAATCTATTAGAGTGGTCCAAAGCAATTCAGGTGCTGTTTATGAAAGAGAATGCTTTGCATTTGTTGTTGAAACCCCCTCCTAAGCCTTGGTCACTGGAAACTGACCTACTACACCACAAGGTTTATTGTTTATTATTATTAAGTCTTGATCCTGTGCTGTACCCAAATATTCCTCATAATCTGACTGTCTTTGAGATATGGAAAAAGTATTTAATTTGTTTTATTCCAGGAATTCCAATACTACTGCCAGGATCTCCAGGGAGTTCCACTCTGCTAAATTGAGGGCAGGAGTGGACATGAGTGAGCATCTTTGTGAGCTCAGTAAAATGAGGGAAGAATTAATATTGAGGGGAGATGTACCAGAACAGAGTTTAATCAGCATAATTATAAATTCACTGGATCCTAGCTGGAATAATTTTGTATCCCAGCTAGACAATTCCAGTTATGATGGAATATCCCTGGAAGTTCTGTCAGGTAAACTGATTGCAGAGGACAATCTAAGAAAAGACAGAGCAACCTTCCACAGGGAGAGAAGAATCACTAGGAGGCCCAACAGCTCAGATGGGGTAAATGCTGTTGGGGAATGTTTCGGTTGTGGTTCCAGGGGCACTACAAAAGAGACTGCCCACACAACACTGGTATGAGGGGAAGGCAAAGAATGCCCTCTGGCAACAGATACAATAGGAGATCGCTCACACCTCAGAGGAGGCCTCAAGGTAGCCCCTCAAATCAGAGAGGGGGAGGGACCCAGAAATGAAAATAGGAATAGAGGGACAGATTTAACCTGGAAAATAATTTTGCAAATATAGTAGAAACCAATTACCCTAGACTTACCAAAAGGCAACGTGAACAGCTATGGCTGTTAGACAGTGGGGCAAGCAGGCACATGGTAAGCGACAAGAGATTATTCACAGAACTCCATAAACATGATTGTTGTGTCAAGGTAGCTAATGGTATCAAAACAAAGGTTGTAGGTATAGGTAATGTGTATATTCCCGGGCTTGGGGTGGTCAGTGGCATATTATATGTCCCTGCATTAGAGCATAACCTACTTAGTACCCTGAAACTCAGTGAGGACTCTAACATAGAGGTGCTGTTTACCAAGGGAGGTGCCATAGTGACCAATAATGGTCACACAGTTGGAAAGGTATTGAAAATAAATAACCTGCCATATTATTCTCCTGTCATAAGGACTGAAGATTCAGGGGCCAGCAACATGATTGATGCAGATGACTCAGGTGATGAATTCCAACCAGAACCAGAAGTCAAGACCAAGGGTTACAGAGGAAAGAAGGGGGGCAATGACAGTTACACAGGTAACAAGGAAGGTACTAAGGGCATCAGATTTAACCTGAAGCACAGTGATGAGCAGGCAAGGGACGCCAACACTGTTTCTATTGGCAAACCACTCCATGATGAGTGCGCTCATCTCATGCACCGTAGGCTTGGTCACATTAGTTTCCCTATCGTACAGAAAATGTCTGAATACTCCAGAGGGTTAAACATTAAGGACTGTAATGTTTTTATGGACTGCTCCATCTGCAGGAGTGCAAAGTCAAAGGTGAAACCAGCACCCAGAAAATCAGAGAGACAATCTGAATGCAAATTTCAGCTAGTACATATGGACTTGGTGGGCCCTTTGAAGCCCTCACTTGGTAAGAACCAATATTTCCTGACCATTGTTGACGACTACAGTAGATATGGCTTTGTTTATCTACTCAAATCCAAGGATCAGGCCTTCTCCAAATTTAAAGAGTTCCACAGTTTGATAGAGAATCAACACAAGGTCAAGATACAAAGGATCTTGACTGACAGAGGAACTGAATTTAATTCTACTCAGTTCTCTAACTGGATGAAGGAAAAGGGCATAATCCATATGAGAACAGCCCCTTTTTCCGCCTTCCAGAACGGGGTTGCAGAGAGGAGAAATGGTGTATTGCAAGCCATGATGAGATGTGTTCTAGAGGACGCTAATCTCAAATTTGTTTACTGGGCAGAGGCTGTTCTGTATGCAAACTATACCCTCAATAGAATATGGTCCAGTGTAGTACAGAAAACCCCATATGAGATGGTGTACGGATGTAAGCCAAGTCTAAAACATCTCTACGTTTTCGGGGTGATGGCAGATGTACATGTCCCTAAGGAACTCAGGAGAAAGGGGGAAAAGGTGTCAGTCAGACTAAGGTTTGTTGACTATGAACCAGGCTCTAAGGCACACAGGTTCATTGACACAAACAACAGAGTTGTCATTTCCAGATCAGCCGCTTTTCACGAAAGCACAAATTGGAGCAGAATTCATGCAAATGAGATTCTAACTCACTCTCCTCCTCAGAATCTGGCCAGTCAAGAGACAGATGTATCAGAAAGTCCATCTAGCGATGGTGACACATCTGGCTCAGAGGACAAGGGAGAGCAAATGCCCTCCAAGCCCCTAAAGGGGATCCTCAAAGAAAAGAAGGGGATACCCTGGAAGAAGGGGCACTCTAAACTTAAAAGGTAAGACAGTAGCGATGAGGAGGACAGTACACCAGATAATTCCGATACTGATGAAGAACCAACTAGTAGGCCAGTTCGATCCACCAGGAGTATAACACCCAAGAGGTATGAGGACTTGATCACCTATGTAAATCAGGTATCGGTCACACCTCAAAGGTATGAGGATATATTAATGTTACCACAAAGGGAACAAGACAATTGGCATAAGGCAATGGGTTCAGAAATGGATAGCCTCAAGAGGCTGGAGGTGTTTACACCCACTAAACTACCTAAAGACAAAAAGGTGATTGGCACAAGGTGGGTCTACAAGAAGAAACCGCTTGAGGACGGTAACTTCATATACAAGGCAAGGTTAGTTGCACAGGGATTCTCACAGCGATTCCCTGATGACTATGTTGAAACTTTCTCACCAACTGTGCGCCCAGAGAGCGTTAAGGCTACGCTTACTATAGCTGCCATACATGGGGAGAGTGTACATCAGTTTGACATACAGACAGCCTACCTGCATGCCAAATTAGATAAAGAGTTATATGTCAGAGCTCCCCAGGGATTAGATCAAAGGGAAGGTGAAATTTGGTTACTAAACAAAAGCCTATACGGTCTGAAACAATCAGGAAGGAGATGGTACGAATGTCTTACCAAGTGTCTAAGGCAGATGGATTTTTCGGCCTCATCAGCTGATGAATGTGTATTCATGAGAGAGCAAGAGGGGATCAAGGAAACTGTTTTGATTTATGTGGATGACATATTGCACATCTGCAAATCAGAGAGTAGGTGCAAAATCTTCTCTGAACAATTGAGTAAGGAGTTTACACTGAAGCCTCTAGGGCAAATTGATAAATTTTTAGGGGTGCAATTCACTAAGACTGAGAAGGGGTTCGCCCTTTCTCAGCAGGATAAAATAGTAGATCTAATCGACAGATGCAACATGACAGAGGCTAAACCTTGTGACACCCCCATGCAGACAGACTTTCTCAAGAACATGTATAATGAAAGCCCAGAATTCGAACAAAAGACACTTTACAAGTCTGTACTAGGTTCACTATTATATATTGCCAGCTGGACAAGGCCAGACATTAGCTTGGCCGTAAATGTCTTGTCCAGGCACTCTGAGAACCCCACTCAGTTTCACTGGAGTGGGATCAAGAGAGTTCTCAGGTATCTAAAGGGCACTATTGATTATTTACTATTGTTAGAACCTCGTAAATCTGAAAAGCCAGATCTCTACTGCTACTCAGACGCAGATTGGGCAGGAGACAGTAAGTCCAGGAAGAGTACTTCAGGATATATCATATTCCTGAATGGGAGTCCTATTCATTGGTACTCAGGCAAACAAAAATTAATAGCTACTTCCACAGCAGAAGCGCAATACGTGTGTCTGTCTAAAACATCAAACAACCTCATATAGTTTGATGAGCTATTGACGAACGTGTGGGAGGAACCTGTATATCCAATCACTATCCATGAGGATAACAAAGCAGCCATTGATATATCAAGGGCTGAAGCTGTGGGACAAAGGTCATGCCACATTGACATTAAATATAAACATGTCAGGCAACTATCAAAAATGGGATTTATTGAGACTGCTTTCACTGAGACTAAAGAACAGATTGCAGATGTTTTTACAAAACCTTTGCCCCGGGACCAACACCAGTACTTGCTAGGCAAAATACCTTTGGTTATATAGTATGTACCTGTTGTTATTGTCATGTATGCAAATATATATGGTATGTGATGTAGTTGTTGTGTTAAGTTTTGATATGTGCCATTAGAAAGGCACAGAGAAGGGGATTGTGGAAAAAGAATTTTCCATGAGGTTGCTGTGCTCTTTCTTCTGGCCCCCCTCCTCAGGTAATAAAAGTATCAGATGGGCCAATCACAGCACAGCTGTGATTTAGGATTTCCCGGGCTTTGTTAAGCCCCACCTCACCTTGGCTCAGGTATATTTAAAGGGGCAGCCTTGTGTCATCCAGCCAGTTCCACCATTACGCTTGTTCCAGCTGCTTGGGGCCATGCAGCTGGAAGGACTCTACCTCACGCCACGAGGAGGACTTTTGGGACTCCGGTCACATAGGTGATCGTTACTAAAGAGAAAGAGAAGACTCAGAGAAGAAACAAATGGACATTGACTATTGGTATACTTTTTAACTTCTTTTATTGCTTTTTGTGATTTGTTTACAACAATAAATAACTTTGTATTGGATTCACTGGGCTCAGACTTTTTCCGGATAACTTCACAGTGGAGAAAGGTAACGAACCATCCATATTTAACCTAAAATCCTTAACACAAATGCATATTCTAAAACAGGTCATCACAGCTACACCAAGCTGACTGACAAAGTTCATGAAGATAAAAACTGATTGTCTACTCAGTGATAGATAAAGTCAGCTTTGAAAAAGCTTCTGAATTGGGAATTCAGCTAGGAAGGACAAATAGCAAACATTCATGAAATTCTTGTGAGAAACAAAATATACCCTGGTTTCTCTTCAAATCACATAAAGTTTTCTTTACTGTAAATAAGTTTTTGTGCTTTGTGTCTTTAATATGCCCCATTTTATAATCTTACTTGTCACAGTGGTTAAGTGAATCAATTTAACTGAATCAATTAAATAATCAAGGAGGGAAGCAACCTGGAATGAAGGAGAAAGTTTCTAACAATGAGGACAATTAACCAGCTTGCCTCCAGAAACTGTGGGTACTTTATTCTTGGAGGCTTTTAAGAAGAGACTGGACAGTCACTTGTCTGAAATGGTATACTATAGGGTCTTCCTCTTGAGCAGGGGGTTGGACTAGAAGACCTCCAAGATCCCTTCCAGCTCTACTCTGATTGATTTCATTTAAACAGGGATTTTAAAAAATGAGCAAAACTGAATAAAATTTATTGGCACATTTGATACTTCTCAGAGGGTCAATGTGTTTCAGCTTAAAAGGTTCAGGGAATCTTTACAATAAGGTGATTTACAAAAATAAACTTATTCCCTCACATTTGTTTGGGGCAATTATTATCGTTATTTGTATAAAACTTAAAAGATGGTCTAGTTAAGAATACTGAACATTTTATCCTGAACTGATTAAATGGTGTGTGGGAAAAGAGAGCAATTATTTCATAGATAAGTAAATGAAATGCTTAGTTAGAAGGAAGTTGAACATGACAGATCAGGAAGCTTTGAGATTGCTTAGAATCACTTCAATTAAAGGTCAAATAAATTATAAAGAAGCCACTTTAATTGTGGATCCAATAACACTGGATATTTTTCCTCTAATGTGTGGCATATAAACTATCCAAGATGCCATGCTATGTGAGATGCCAAGCCTGTCTTGATTGCATCTGCATTCTTTTACCTTCAGTATTTTTTAAAAAATAATGTCATGTACAATTGTTTTTAGCTGTTTATGATTTTAATTCTGTGGGTTTTACTAAAGGTTGTAACTTTTTATTGTAAATTATTTATTAATTGCTCACTGCTTTGGGATTATTTTAATGAGTATACAAATTAGAAATTGTATGCCTGAATGAATGACAGTGTGATTAAACAGCAATGTGAAGCAAACTAAGAGGACTATTCTTCTTTTGAAAATAGTTCTAGTCTAAAAGAAGGTGAAATAAAATATAAATTAACAGCTTGTGAAATCAGCCTGAAAGAGTAGGTGGCTAAAGACATAACCTGGGATATCTGAAATCCTCTGGGACAGCAGAGTAGCTAATTGATAATCCAAACCACTGGACTTGTGGTTATGACAGTATATAAACATGCAAATATATACATAAGTGAAGGGAGATGAAGAAAACGGCACATGGTCCTGTTGATAACATATTATACTTTGAAATTGTCCATGCAGCAGGTCCTCCACCATATCACCCTTCCAAAATGCACATATGTCTTTCTTTCCTTTATATAAAACATCTTCAATAAATGTGTAGCTTTAGCATTCGGCAGATCCAGGGGTGGGATTCTATCAGTTCTGACCAGTTCTATAGAACCCCTTGTTAACTTTCTAAGAAGTTTGGAGAACCACTAGTTAAAAGCAATCTCCTTTTGTTTTTTTTTCCACCCTAATTACATTCTTGCCAGTACGCCTAGACTTCCTGTCTCTGGAGCTTCTGGGGCTTGACTTTCTTAAAGGGGAAGGGTTGTTTTAAGATTTTTACACTGCTGTTGGGAGGAAATACTTCCCTGGACAATCAGCACTTTGAAGAAATAATTGAATAATGAAGCAGAGCTGTCAGAAAGAAGCTTTTAATGACAGGGAACCAAGATGAGTGACATTCAGCAAGGCTTCTTGGCTAGCTAGAAAGATTGACATTCAAACATGAGTTTACATACCCTTTCTGAGTTTTGGTCTAAAACTGGTTTTTGGTGAAGGTTTAATCCTGTATTTATTGATGGGATAATTTTCCCTATTCAGCTTCAAGAAGCAACAGCTACTGTTGTGATTTAATTATTTGTACTGTGTTTGAATTTTTTCCTGCCTCATGGTTTCTTTTTCTATCTTCCTTCACTGCTTTAGTGGTATCTGGCACTGTCCTTTTGGGATATACTTCCAAGAGGCCGGATGCAAGCTTGGCACTGATTTTTTTACTGCCTTTCTGTGGAGCATGTGACCTTTCCTTAAATCTGGATGATTTCCTTAGGATATCTTGTGAGGTGAGTGAGACCAGCTGGTATCTTTAAATGGTGCAAATGGATCTAAGGATTGCTTTCCTGGGTGTACTTTTTCTGGAGAGCTTAAATGACCTCTCTGCTAAAGAGCTTCACTTTATGAGCAAGAGTTGGCTGCTTGATACTTATCACTGCATTTTAACTATTTTAATTCCTCAAGGTGCTCTGGCACCCTGCCTGATTTGTAACTCTGGCTTGCAGGTATTTTTAATCTAATGATTGGTATTTAGGGCAGCTTTTTGCAAGCAAAGAAGCTTTTTGTATTTTTGTACAGGTAATCCTTGACTTACAACAGTTCATTTAGTCACCATTCAAAGTTACAATGGCACTGAAAAAAGTGACTTATGACCATTTTTCACGCTTATGACCATTGTAGCATCCCCACTGTCATGAGAGGCCAGGCGAGGAGAAGTGCCCCTTGACATGAGTGATGTCGAGTTGGCCACGCCCACCCAGTCACATGTCCACCAATCCACACCCACCAACTAAGCCACGCCCACAGAACCGATTGTTAAAAAAATTGAATCCCACCCCTGGGCAGATCTTTAATACTTCAGACTGTTGAAATCAGCTGAATAAGCTGGATGTCAGATTCAGGTAAATGGCAATCTAACCACCTGTCACTTTTTGCCTTACCCTAGAACCAAAAGCCCCAATTGCCTCTACCTGGGGTTTGATTCTACTCAAGGAGACAATTAAATTAAGCAGAATCCCTTTTGCTTTTTAAAGGGATGATCACCCACAGCTTTTTTAAAAAGAGATGGTGGAATTGTTAGTTGGGATTTACAGACACAATAACCACAACATGACATGCTACTATACACAATGATTAATGATGAATTTGTGTCATTTGAGAGAATTTTTTTGCATCCAGAGTTTAACCCTACTTTGGCTAAAGGTTTCTCTTCATAAATGAGTGTATTAAATATGCCCACAGAATATTTAGTGGCATGGACTTCATCTGGCATTATAAAAGGTAATAAGGTACACCTTGTTTTGTTCCTCCCCTTGGGGGCTTTATAGGATGACTTGCAAATAATAAAAGTTGTGGTTAAAGAAAGAGATTAAATGGGCTTAATCTCCCTGGAGAACTGTCCCAGTATCTTTTTTTTATGTGCATATGCTTCAGAGGTTTTGTCTATACATACACACACACACACACACACACACACACACACACATGGTTTTTTTGGGATGGGGATACCTGTTCAGCTATCCTAATCCCAGGTTTTCAGTTGTTGCTAGAGTTCAGGAACCATAATCTTCTGCTAGGGATGGTGGGAGCTGTTATCCAATAACAGCACAAGAAACAATCTGGCAACTATTCCGCTGTCTATAGAATATTTTTAGTGGGGGATCTGCAGGATAAATTCAGTGTGTTAGAAAGACCTGAATGCATCCCCTAACAGCTCTTCGTATAGTCAGTAGACAGGGAAGGCATAGTTGGATTAGGTGAGCAACAAGAGACAAATTATGCTTCTGTATAAAGACCACATAGAAAAAAGAACAACAGAAAGTGAACCAAGGCGGAATGAAGAGGTTTCCCAATAAAATGATAAGATGAAATAAAGAGAGAAGCATTCTCCTCCCCACACTCTCAAAAGACAGGACAAATCTAATCACTACTTCTGCTGCTCACTGGAACTTAGTAGAAATCTTTTCACTCTTTGCCTGGTGTCTTCAGTGACAGCTGGCAGATACAAAAATAAGAAAAACTCCCACCTCCCACTTCCTGAACAGTTGACTTACAAAGCTGGTAGAGATAAGCAACAAGTATTGCAACTTGTGGGAGAGTAACTATCTTGTGCTGCCGCATGGTGGCAGAAATATGAACATGCACATCCTGTAAAATGATCCAACTTCTTAATCCTGAAGGGCATGATACCACAAAGAGGAAATATTTAAACAACAACAACAAAAAACCAGTGAAAATAATATATGCCAGTCTTAAAGCCTAAACAAACAGCATTGATGATTTGTTTACATATTATATTTATACTCCAAGGAGCCCAAGGCAGCATGTATGATTTTCTTTCCCCTGATTCTCTTAACAATCCCATGAAATAGGTTAGGCTGAGAAATACAAAGTGACTCGAAGTGATTGAAATATTCAGAACTGGGTCAATGGGAACAGGGTTAATAAATCCAAAAAGAAGTTAATTAGCTCTGTCAACTAATTCCCAAAAGAGACCCAGTCATGGACAGAATTAAGCTAATTCCATCCATTCAGCCATGCTGTGGGAAGACTCAGTGTCTGGCATATTTAATCCTCCAAGAAAAAAAAAGATTTAGAAAAAGAGTGGCTCTAAATGTAAGATTCCTGTTAAAGAAGTCACTGACAAGGCTCCATACACAACCTGAGGCACATTTCCTAGTTCTCGTTGACTGCATGCAAGCCTCAGCTCTTGTGGTGTGCCAGTTGAACATTGAAAGGGGGAGTGTGTAACTGAAAGTATTCTCCCAGTCAGGACTCCTGGAGAAAATGAGTGGGGGATCAATATTTTCAACATGATGGGTTTGGACCCAATTAGTGTATCTGTGTGATGCTGCTGCTTTATGAAGTTTAATTGGGGAAGCTGGATGTGGGTTGGGGGGAGAACTTATATATAAGTTTCTTTATTCAAATTCCCTTGTTATTGTATTATATTTCCTCTCTTTGATATGGCTATTGGCTTAAATATTTTGACTGGCATTTTTTTAAAGGTCATTAATTTCTATTTCAAAAAGGCATTTTTCTCTTCTGCATATAGGTGCATCATTAAAAAACATGACATTTGAGTTGTAGGCTTATGTAATTTGGGACAACATCCCAAGGGCTACAAATGTATTTATGTATTAAATTTATATGCCACCCATCTGGCTATCAAGTGACACTCACATGCAGAAGAAGCCTTCATCCTGCAGTGGATAGACAATGGCTAAGATGATGATGATGATGACATATCAATGTCACTTGATATCAAGGTGGGTGCCATATAATTATTAATGAATAGGGTGATGTGGTGAGGATGAACGGAGGTGCAGAAGCCCATCTGTGGTCCTTCTAAATCCTTTTTTCCTGTTTGGCGTGACCCTTTGGGGGTGCATGGACCCCGTGCTGGTGTCGGAAGACTCAAGCTGAAGTGAGAGGGGAAGGCAACCCCCCACTACAGCAAAGAGATACCCTGCAGAGGTTAAGCAGCAAGAGATCACCAGTTTGCAATGGCGATCCTGCAGTCTGAATGGTCATCCACGAGAGGAAGTGAGTGAGTGACAGCCTGTGGTGGTGAGCAAGGAGGTTTGTGTGAGAAATTGGTGAGAATTTGTTAGAGTGTTGGATCACGAAAGAACAGAGAGATCTGTAGGAAAGAAATAAGCTGATTGGAGCCTGGAAAGAAGTGGCAAAAAAAAGAGAAAGTGAAAGTCAAAGGGCTCGAGAAGAGGAACCGAAGACTAAATGTAGCGACTTAAAGGAGAAGGAGGATCGGATTGGAGAAGCTTGCTACATTGTTGTCAATTGGGTGAAAAAGGTCTATCACACGGAGGGTAGGGGTGTTTTTGGATTATTTCTGTTTGGAAAGTCAGAGCTGGCTATTTTTGAGATCGGGAGAAGATTTAAAACTTTGAAGTGGATTAAAGGCCAGTGACTAAAGATGATACTAATAAGTGAGTTAAATTTCTGTGGACATGAAACAAACGGTTGACTGAGGAAACATCAGTGTGGAGAATTTTGGAAAAATTAGCAGTTTGGAATTGAGGATGAAATGAGGAGTACATACTGCTGAATGCATTGAATATTTAAGAGGCCATAGTCATTACTCAGCAATTTTCCTTAGCCCGAAAGTAAGGAATTGAAACTATCTTGTTGTAGTGACAGAGGCCTACATAATTAACTTAAAACTCTTTTTTCAAGAAAGACCTCTCTTTCTTTAACGCTGGACATTAGGTTTAATTACTTTATATTTTGCTACTTTTCATCTATGTATTGATTGAAGAAGGAAAGACATCTGATGGGTATAATTGAGAGGTGTTTTGTTGGATGTATTTGATATGTCAGTAATTTCTCAAGTAATATTAATATTATTAACAATAAGCATTTAATACTTACAACATTTACCAGACCTATAGTTATAACTGATTAATTATATAGTAATATCTGAATATATTCTGTTTATTAATTTAAACAACTAACTGACTTTTCTGGATTAATTTATTTTTATTTACAAATTGTTTGATGTGTACTGATGAACTTTTTCATAACATTATAATATAATATAATATTGTTTTATAATATTTATTGATATATAGCTTGGCATATATTTGGAAAGGTATAGGATGTATAATAGATAAGAGTCATATTTAAATTAAGACGATAGGAGAAGATATTTATTATTACTACTTCTAGGATTTTATAATACTTTATAATACTGAGAAACAATGGTAGATTTTGTATATTCATATATTTAATTTAGGATTTTAATTGGAGACCAGATTGGATAGTATTTATTTTTCTAAGTTTGTTAAATATATCAAGGAAGTTAGGAAATTAACAAACAGATAGACAGAGTAGTTAATCAGTTGGTTGGTCAATTTAGTTTATTGGTCAACTTTTTGATATATTACGTAAGAGTTGAATGTTAATTTGGGATAATATAATTAGCATAATACAAAAGCAAAAACAAATTTTAGGAGAAATGACTTCCATGACCACTACAGTGCTCAAAACTGGAAAGAAGATGACATTAACAGCTCTGACGGCAATACCCTCACTGTCATCACCGAAAACAATTGAGGAAACACTGACAACAGAGAAACAACCTTCCATTACAAATGCCAATATCCATTCAACATTACTTACCTTACCCATGTTAACCTTACAATAAATAATGCTCAAAAATCATAAAGAGACAAGAGCAGATATAAATGAACTAAAAGAGGAAATGGGGAAGTTAAAAGCAGAAATGAAAGGAGATATTTCCTAATTAGACGCAAAAGTTGGAATAATACAACAAGCATTGGAAAAAAATGAACTGACAATAAAAGAAGTAGAGAAAAGGACGGAACAAACTGAAAAGAAATTGGAAAGGGTAGATGAACATTTGAAGATTGTAAGTAAGGAAATGGAAGACTCCCTGGTATATTTAGAAATGGACAAGGCAGCATCATATTTAAGATTCCAAAATATAGGAGATGGGCGGAGCTGATGTCGCTGCGAGACGGAGGTGATCTCGACTCCTGAGAACACCCCCGATACTGCCGCTTCGGGATGGTCCCCCGGAATCTAAACCGACTCGTAGGGTCGGTGAAAGGTGGTGGCGCCTCCTGTTGATCCCAGGGACATCGCAAAGTCCCTGGTTGATCCAGGACAGCCCCTTTACCCGAAACACGCTAAGGCAGCCATCGGGCTGAAGAAGCTGTGACAGCTCCGGAGGAATGAGATTGGAAGAAGTTTGTCGGTTGGTGAGATCATTTTGTTTTTAATCCTTTGGGAACACCCTAGTAATTCTAATGGTGTGAAATTGAGAGTGAGATGGATTAGGCGGCAGAAGAGATCGGGCTTGAAAGTAAAGAGTTTTGTTTCTTCTTTTTTTATGGCTTTAAAGACTTTTCCCTCTACTTTTCTTCTTGGGGGTTTTTGAATACCTTTTGTATTTTTTGAACTTTGTCTCTTTTTTCCTTTTCTTTTTTTCTTTTGGCACTGGGGGCTCTAATGTAATTTGGTCATTTTGATTTGATTATTTTTTATTTTTTGTATATAAGAAATGGCCGCTGAGGCTTTTTTTCTGTCTTTCTTGTTTTGAATGAGGCAGGAAGTGATACATTTTGGGAGCCATCTAGCAAGGAAGAGAAAGTTGGTTGAGAGATACAATATTGCTACCTAGAGGTTCGCTATCTTATACAAACATATACATTTGCAAGGACTGTATCCAAGGCTCTGTTGATTAGAAAGTGCTGGATAGGTGCTTTTGGAATATTTTTGAGCCTGCAGTTTGGAACTGAAGAGTAAAGCGACCTTGGAGAGTTTTAAAATAAAAGATCTGGATTTCTTCGAGAGGCAAAAAACAGAGGAGCTGGAATCTCTCCTCTTTCACTTGTTAAGCTCTGGACTTTGCATAGAGGCAATGAAATAAAGAGTGATAATGCTTCCTGCCAAGGCTTTCTATTGTTTGGAATTTAATTTTTCATAATTGGAGCCCCTAAAAATAGATACTGTTATTCTTAAAGGATATTTTACTATTTTATTATTTTTTATTTTTTAACTTTTTTACTGATATCTTCCTATTTTTCAATTTTTAGCCTTTTTTCTTTTGAGAACTGGCTTTTTATTCTGTACATTGGAAACAAGACAGTTAACTACTGGATCCTTTCTTTTTTCTTTTCCTTTTTAAATTCAAGTTTTCTATCTATATACCTTTTTCTTATTTTTAAATTTTTACTTTTTTCCTCAACTTATTGATATATCATTGATGTGCTATTGAACCCCCCTCTTTTTCCTTTTTCTCCTTTTTACTATTTTTCTCTTTTTTCTTGTTGAGTAGAATTGTTTTTCTCCTTTTTTATATTACTAATTTTTATCTTTTTATTATTGGCTTCCATCCCTTTTTTCTCCCTTTTTGGAATTGGTGTTGACAATTTCTGCAACAATGAGCAGGAGATCTTCAATTCCACAAGTAACGGTTCCCACAACGGAAGAGGCAATACAGAAGATATTACAAGCAGTAAGTGAGATTCGAAAAAAAACAGAGAAAATTGAACAGAAGTTAGATAAGACAGATGAAAATATAAAGGCTTTACAGCAAACAATGGAGAAATATGGTGAGAGGATGAAGAAAGTTGAAGAGCAGCAAGAACAAAGAGATAAAGAAATGAAGAGTTTCAACACCAGATTAAGTGAAGTTGAGAGTGACCATAATGAATCACTGCGAAGTGAAGTTGATAGATCGGAATTCTATTTGAGATTTCAAAATGTGGAGGAAGAGAAGGGTGAAAATTTGTTGGAGAAAATGACACAGATTTTGGCAGAATTGTTAGAAATAATGGAAGAGAAGATGAGGGATGGAATAGATAAAATATTTTGTGTCTTTACAAGATATGCAATGAGGAATAAACTTCCAAGAGAAATTCATATTAGATTTACTAAGAAGAGTATCCAATCACAAATACTGCAAGCAGCTAGAGATAAAACGTTGAAGCACAATAACAAAGATGTCATGGTATTGAAACAGGTACCAAGAAGAATAAGAGAGAGGAGAGGAGAATATGTGTTCTTATCCAGAGAACTGCTGAAGAGAGGAATAAATTACAGATGGCTAATACCAGAAGGCCTCTTGTTTGTGTGGCGGGAGCAAAGACACAGAATCGACACAGTGGAGAAAGCAGAATTATTGTACGATGGCTACTTCAGAGGAAAAGAGGGAAATGGAGGGCATGAGGAACTGATTGTGGAACTTCCAAAGGAAGGTGTAATGATAAGTGAAGAAGAAGAACAACTTGGAGCAGTAGGCGGCTTACCCAGAGAACAAAAAGAAGTTAGAACAACTAGAGCAAAACAACCTATATATAAGACTTAAAATGGAAGGGAAAAATTGATTTCAATGAACATAAATGGACTCAATTCAATTGCTAAAAGAAGGAAAATATTTCACAAATTAGAGAAATTAAAGTTTGATATAATTTGTCTGCAAGAGGTCCACATTAAAAAACAATATGAATATATATTAAGACAGAGAAAGTTAGGAAAGCTATTTACATCATTGTCTCAATATAAAAAAAGAGGAGTGGCTCTATATATTAAAGATACTGCAGAATTGATTTATACAGATGAAGAGGGGAGGATTTTAATAGTGGAGATAATGGATAATAACACTAAAATGCTTGTGATAGCAATATACGCACCAAGTGAGAATCAAGAAGAATTTTATAAGAAACTATATCAAAAAGTGATTGAATTAGACTATGCAAATATTTTTTTGAAGGGAGACTTTAATGGGATAATCAATGATCAGCTTGACTAAAAATCTGTGAGAACTAAAAAGAAAACTAGAAGGAAGCTGCCCAAGTCCTTTTTTCAAATGATAGAAGAAATGAATATTAAAGATATATGGAGAGAGAGAAATACTGGAAATAAAGAATTTACTTTTTATTCAAATAGACATGAATCATGGTCAAGAATAGATATGATATGGGCATCTGCAGATATGCTCTCTGATATAGAGAAAATTCAAATTGAAAGTGGGACCTGGGCAGATCACAATCCACTGATAGTTGCTTGGAAAGGACAGAGGAGAAGATCTAGATGGACATTAAATAATATGATTTTGAAAGAAGAAGAATTTAAAAAAAGAATTGAGACAGAACTTATCTTTTTTTTCAAGGAAAACAGAAAAGAAGATACATCATTACAAATTCGTTGGGATGCGATGAAGGCCTATACAAGAGGATTGACAATTGACTACATAAGGAAAAGAAATATTAAACGGAAAAAGACATTTAAAATATTGGAAGATGATTTCATGAAATTGGAAAAAGAACTTCAACCATCACCGCAAGAGAAAGATATTAAAAGGAAAATGGATATGATTAAACATAAAATGGCTTTAATGGATAAAGAAGAAGTTGCTCAAAAGATTAAAGGTGCTAAACAAAATTACTTTGAAAACGCTAATAAACCAGGAAGATAGTTAGCTTATAAAATTAGAAAGGAAAGAGAAACAAAGAAAATCAGCCAATTAATAGATGGAAAAGGGAATATACAGCATGGGAATGACAAAAAGAAAAAAATTATTCGAGACTATTATGGAAAACTGTACTCTCAAGAAGATATCCCAGAAGAAAAAATTAAACAGCATTTACAAAAGACAAGACTGCCACAGATACCTAAAGACATTGAAATAATGCTAGAAGGGAATATAACCATGATGGAACTGACAGAAGTTTTGAAGAAACAAAATACAGGGAAAGCACCAGGCCCAGATGGCCTACTGGTGGAATTTTATAAGACCTTCCAGGAAGTGTTAAGCACTCCCCTTCTAGAAGTGATGAATGAAGTGTTACTAAAAAAGAGAATACCTGAGACATGGTTGGAAGCCTATATCACCCTTATACCTAAAGAAGAAATGGACCTACAACAAGTTAAAAATTATAGACCTATTTCACTGCTGAATTCAGATTATAAAATTCTTGCTTCAATATTGGCAGAAAGAATGAAAAGGTGAAATGAATTTATCCAAATGGATCAAAATGGATTCTTGCCAAAATGACAAATTAAGCAAAATGTGAGAATAATTTTAGATACTTTGGAGTACTACGAAGCACACCCTGAAAAACAGATGGCATTGATGTTCTTAGATGCTCAAAAAGCATTTGATAATGTGAATTGGCGATTTATGACATTGCAAATTATGCAAATGGGCTTTGGAAAAAACTTCATACAGGCTATTGAGACAATATATAACAACCAAACAGCGAAGATATTGGTAAATGGAGAATTGACAGAATCTATAGAGATAAGAAAAGGAACTAGACAAGGTTGCCCTCTGTCGCCCCTGCTGTTTGTCTTAACACTAGAAGTACTGAATAGAGCTATTAGAGAAGATGAAGAAATAAAAGGAATGAAAATTTAAAAAGAAGAATATAACCTACAGACGTTTGCAGACGATTTGGTATTCATATTAGAGGATCCACTTAAATCAGCACCTAAATTGATAGAGCAAATAGAAAAATATGGAATGGTGGCAGGTTTAAAAATTAATAAAGATAAAACAAAGATCCTAACAAAGAATATGTTAGCAAAACGCAAGAAAGATTTAGATTTACTAGAGATACAGATTGCAAATAAAGTTAAATATTTGGGAATATATATAACATCAAGATGCAATACATTGAAAGAAGATAATTATATAAAACTCAAACAGCAGATAGAGACAGATCTTGAAAGATGGGAAAATATGTAATTATCTCTTATTGGCAGAATATCGACAGTTAAGATGAATGATCTACCTAGAATCTTATATTTATTTCAGACAATTCCAATTAGACTTGGGAAAGAGTATTTTGAAGATTTAAATAAAATCACATCAAAATTTATATGGCAGGGCAAAAAACCAAGAATTAAATTTAAGCTATTACAAGATGCAAGGTCAAGAGGGGGATTTGCACTACCTAATTGGGAATTGTATTATCAAGCTGCAAGTTTGATGTGGGTGAAAGAATGGATAATGTTGAGAAATAATAGATTATTATTATTATTTTATTCATACTTATATCCCACCCTTCTCCGGAGACTCAGGGCGGCTTACAATTTTTTGGGATACAACCCAATGTGCTCAGCAATAGCCTTCCTTCCATTGTATATGCCTGCTTATTACTAAGCGGCATTTTTACAAAGTCAGCTAATTGCCCCCAACAATCTTGGGTCCTCAATTTACCTACCCCGAGAGGATGGAAGGCTGAGTCAACCTTGAAGGCCATGATATTAACCTTAGAAGGCCATGATTTGTTACTAGGATGGCATGCTTTCTTATGGTATAAGGGAACAAAAAAACAAGGATATTTTAGAAGACACTATGTTCGAGAAGCTTTATTTTTAAATTGGGAAAAAATTAGAAAACAACATTATATACAAATTCCATTATGGGTATCTACTATTGAAGCCTTTTCATATCCAATGATATATAAGAAGGAACAAACAATTAGATATGGAGAGATTTTAAATGAAAAGGGTGAACTCAAATCGATGCAAACATTACAAGAACAAGGAATAAAAATGAATTGGTTTTCATATTTGCAAATACAATCTAGATATGATGAGGATGTTAGGACTGAAGGTATTTATAAAAAGCAAACTGAATTAGATAAAATTTTGATGGTTACGAATGAAAAAGTGATTTAAAAACTTTATGGTCATTTATTAGAAGTTAGAATGGAAGAGGAGCAGGTTAAGGAAACGATGATTGCTTGGGGGGAAAATTTTGGTTATGGCATAGACTTAGAGAGATGGCAAACACTATGGGATCAGATTATAAAATGACAATGTCAACTGCATATAAAGAAAATTTGTATAAGATGTTTTACAGGTGGCACCCCTCCCCGAGAAGGATCACAAGAATGTTTAAGGACAAATCGGATAAGTGTTGGAAATGTCATCAGATACCTGGCTCCTACTACCACATGTGGTGGACTTGCGCTGATGCTAAAAGATACTGGACTAAAATCCACATGTGGTTGGAAAAAATGACACAACAACATATAGACCTGAAACCTGAGATATTCCTATTGGGAATTCTACCAGAGACACTTAACAAAGAACTGAAATATTTGATTGTTAATGTACTGACAGCTGCCAGAATTGTATTTGCTAAAAATTGGAGAAATGATAAGACACCTATGCAGGAGGAAGTGATTAAGAAGATTTTGGACTGTGCTGAAATGAGTAGATTAACATTTGAAATCAGGGATCAAGAAGAAAAGCAGTTTTATAAGATATGGAATATGTTCTATCATTGGTTAGATAAAAAAGTTTGGTAATATATGGAATATAAAGGTAGATAGAACTGTTGAAACAACATAGAGATTATAATATGGTAGAGGGTTAATAATAATGACTATAGTTTTTCCTTTTTGTAATAGTGAATATGAATAATGAGGGGAAGGCACTGTGATTTTTGACCAACCGACACACTTGAAATTGATATGGATTTATGTGTTGTATGTTTGTTTGTTATGTTTGTTCTTTTTTTGGAAAAATAAAACCTTTTTATTAAAAAAAAGATTCCAAAATATAATGGAATCAAAAGAAGAAGATCTAGATCAGGTGATGGTGGAAATCTTGGCAGAGGTATTGGAAAGAGATAAAGAGGAGATTCTGAAGGAGTTGGATGAAGTTTACAGGGTAAGCACTAACTATGCAAGGAGACATAAATGTCCAAGAGAAGTGCATATATGCTTCGCTAGATGGAAGGTTCGGGACATTATATACAAAATAATGAGAGATGAAAAAATTAAATATAAAGATAAAAAATTTTTAGTGCTTAAGCAAATTCCAAGAAGGGTTAGGGAAGCAAGACGGGACTATAAACATCTGGCAGCTCAATTAAATTGGAAAGGCATTATATTTAAATGGCTCATCCCAGAAGGGATCCTTCTGCCTCCGACCCTTTTGCCTCCTCCCAATTTCCTGGGGTTTCAGGAACTGGGACCCCTGGGCTCCAACTGGTGTACCTTAATGCCAGGTCCGTGGCTAATAAGGCTCCCCTCCTCCATGAGATGATTGAGGAGGCTGAGGACCTGGCCTGCATCACCGAGACCTGGTTGGGGCCAGAGGGTGGAGTCCCTCTGGTCAACTTATGCCCCCCAGGTTTTCGGGTGTTGCACTGGTCACGAGCCCAGGGGAGAGGTTGCAGGGTGGCTGTTATTATTCGGGAGACCCTGATTCCAAGGGAGGTCACTGTTCCTGAGATAGGAAGGTGTGGGACCCTTCTTCTGAGATGGGGGCCTGGAGGTCAGGTGGGCCTGCTGCTCACATACCTTTCCCCCAGCTGTGTGGCAGCGGCCCTGCCTGGGCTTCTTGACACCCTCTCGGAAGTGGCAGTGGAATTCCCAGGACTTATGGTCCTGGGTGATTTCAACTTGCCCTCTCTGGGGGGGCCATCGGGTTTGGCCCAGGAATTCATGGCCTCCATGGGCCTGACCCAGGTGATTCAAGGCCTGACTCATGAGGGGGGTAACACACTTGACCTGGTTATTGTCTCGGAACAGTGGCATAATGATCTGGGGGAGGGTAACCTTTTCGCCCTACTTGTACCATGGTCAGATCATTATCTCCTACAGCTGGTCTTCCAACAAGCTGCCCCACACCGCTGGGATGAGGAGCCACTTAGATGGTTCCACCCCAGGCGTCTGATGGACTCTGAGAGGTTCCAGGCGGAACTGGGTTTTTCCCACTTCCCTTAGCCACAACTCTGTTGAGGACCTGACGGCCGCCTGGCAACGGGCTGCTGTGGGAGTCCTCGACAGAGTTGTCCCCATGCGCCCCCTCACTCACCGTGGATCCCGGTCAGCTCCCTGGTATAATGAGGAGCTCTGGGAGATGAAGCGCCGTCGGAGGAGCTTAGAGAGCAGGTGGAGGTCCACCCACTCCGACTCTGACCGAGCCCAGCTAAGAGCCTATATTAGGACTTACCTGGTAGCTGTGGGAGCAGCGAGAAGGACTTATCTCTCTACTCTCATAGCATCCACAGATAACCGCCCAGCTGCCCTGTTTAGGGTCACCCACTCTCTCCTACATCCAGGGGAGGCGGTGGACCCCCTGCGGGGTAGGGCTGAGGAATTTGGTCAATATCTGTCGGATAAGATCGCTCGGATTCGGGCTGGGTTGAGCTCTAGTTTGCAGTGGACTGATGAAGGGGGTGCAAGTAGTCTGGCCAATGTGACCTGGGTTGAGTTTGATCCTGTTTCTGAGGATGAAGTGGACAGGATAATGCAACGACTGAGTTCCATCACATGTTTATTGGACCCATGCCCTTCCTGGTTGGTTTATGCCTCCAGGAAGGTCACCTGCAGCTGGCTCCGGGCAGTGGTCAATGCTTTGTTAAGGGAGGGGATTTTTCCCGCTGCCTTGAAAGAGGCGGTGGTGAGACCCCTCCTGAAGAAGCCTGCCCTGGACCTGGCCATGTTAGACAACTTCCGTCCAGTCTCCAACCTTCGCTTTTTGGTGAAGGTTGTTGAGAGTGTGGTGGCTCAGCAGTTTCTGCTTTTCCTGGATGAAGTGGACTACCTAGATCTGTACCAATCAGGCTTCTGACCCAGGTTTAGCACAGAGACAGCATTGGTCACGCTGATGGATGATCTCTGGAGGGCTCAGGACAGGGGCTTTTCCTCTGTCCTGGTCCTGTTAGACCTCTCAGTGGCTTTTGATACCATCGACCATGTAATCCTGTTGCGGCGCCTCAGGGGGCTGGGAGTGGGGGGCACTGTTTTGCAGTACTTCTCCTCCTACCTCTTGGGGTGGTTGCAATCGGTGTTGGTGGGGGGGCAGAGGTTGACTCCGAGGGCTCTCACCTGTGGGGTCCCCCAGGGATTGGTCCTCTCACCCCTCTTGTTCAACATCTACATGAAGCCATTGGGTGAGATCATCCGTGGTTTGGGGGTATCATCAGTATGCTGATGATACCCAGCTGTACATCTCCTCCTCAAACCACATCAGTGATGCCCTCTCCGTGATATCCCATTGTTTGGATGCGGTACAGACCTGGATGGATGGAAACATGCTTCGACTCAACCCGGCCAAGACTGACTACATACCGGTATTTCGATCCAGTCAGGAGATTCCATTGTGGGTCATAGGGGGAGAGGTGTTGCCCCTGTGGATAGGGCTCGGAACCTGGGGGTCCTCCTGGATTCACGGCTCAAGTTGGAGGAGCAGGTGGGAGCTGTGGCCAGGGGGGCCTTTGCTCAGGTCCGGCTGGTCCGCCAGCTACACCTGTTTCTGGACCGAGATGCCCTGCGCACAGTCACTCATGCATTTGTTACCTCCCGACTCAACTACTGCAATGCTCTCTATTTAGGACTGCCCTTGCATACCATCCAGAGATTGCAGCTGGTGCAGAATGCGGCCGCGCAGGTGGTGATGGGGGTTTCTCAATACTCCCATGTTACACCCCTCCTGCGTGACCTGCATTGGCTACCGGTTGCCCTCTGGGTGAGATTCAAGGTTTTAGTACTAACATTCAAAGTCCTACAAGACATGGGTCCGGGATATTTACGGGAGTGTCTCCTGCCAATCTCAAGTACCAACTGCCCTGTATGAGCACACAGACAGGGGCTTCTTGGGGTGCTGTCGGCGAATCAATGGGGATGGGCCTACTCTGTGGTGGTTCCTGCCCTGTGGAATCAACTACCCCTGGGACTCTGCCTGGCATCTGACCTTCGCAGCTTCCATCATGACCTGAAAACTTGGCTATTCAAACAGGCTGAGAAAGGACAAAAGACCCTAGAAAATTTAGAAAACAACCAACAACAACTAAAAGAGAAAAAGAAGTAACAACAAGGCAAAGAGCGAGAATCAATTAGACTTAAACACTCGAGAAGAAGAAGACTAATCAAAAACCAAGAAGAAAGAAAAATCACCCAGTAACTACAAGAAAGAGAAAAATCTTAAATTAGTAAAAGTAATGCAAAGAGAGACAAGAAAGATTAGGAAATAAAAGAAATAGATATAACTAGAATTATGGAAAAAGAAGTGAAACTTCTATCTATGAATATAAGTGGCTTAAATTCAAAAATAAAAAGACAAAGAATTCTGGCAAAGTTGATAAAACAAAACGTAGACATTGTCGGCTTACAGGAAACACATATCTTAAAAACAGAGGAAAAATATTTAGATTGTACTAAATTAGGAAATGTGTTCACGGCTTCAGCAGAGAATGGAATGGAATAGCAGTTTACATTAAAGAAGAGATAAAAGCATTATTAGTATTTGCAGATCCCAAAGGAAGAGTTCTGGCAATAGAAATATTCAAAAACCGAAATTGATCCACCTAGGGGCAGTCATAGATACAGTGGCAGGCAAGGTCTTCCTATCACCAGGTAGCCACTCCAGCATTCAAAAATTAATTAAGGAGATCAGAACCTATAGGAGAGTTCCTCTAGCTGAGCTGTCAAAACTATTAGGCAAAATGATTTCCTGTTGTTCCCTGGGTACGACTCCATACTAGATCCTTCCAGTGGTTCCTGCTCCCGTACCAGTGATCCGGTCGAAGCAATTCCACATACAAAGTCAAAGTACCATCACCAGTTCTCACCTCCTTCCACTGGTGGACCAAACCAGCCATCAACAGGGGCTGCCTTTTCAAAGAACCACACAGAATTACCATCATGACAGATGCCAGCCTGTTCGGATGGGGCGCCCAACTACAATCATTCACAGCTCAAGGCCGATGGTCATCCATAGAGCAGTCGTGCAGCATAAACTGGCTAGAACTTCGGGCAGTACACCTGGCCCTTCTCAGCTTTCTTCCACAGGTACGCAATTAGCACATTTTAATTCTAACCAACAATGTGACAGCCAAAGCGCACATCAACAAACAAGGGGGCACACAGTCAAATCATCTGATGTGCAAGGTGCAGCATTTATGCCGTTAGGCGGAGAACAACCTGCTCTCCATCAGAGCAGAGCACATATCGGGTCTATCGATACACAGACCACGATACACCCATTGGAATGGCGCCTACACCCAACCCTATTTCAGGAGGTGACCCTCAGATTTGACCAACCTGTAATAGATTTGTTCGCCTCCCCGCTCAACTCGCAGCTCCCGAGATTCTTTTCCCGTGATCCCACACAAGGAGTGGAAGACTTCAACGCCCTCTGATGCCAATGGCCCCTGGGCCATCTGTACACCTTTCCACTGCTTCCTATAATTCCCAAGGTCATCTAGAAGCTTCTGGAGGAGAGGGCGGAACTGTTGCTCATGGCTCCATTCTGGCCCAGGTTTGCAGACCTCCGCAGCCTATTGTCATCAGCTCCATGGCAGATTCCTCCAGACAAGGTGGTATTAACTCAGGGTCCCCTCCAAAACCCAGACCCTCAATGATTCCACCTAGCCATCTGGTGGTTGAGCGGCAACATCTGAGGAGTGAGCAGTTGTCCAGCAAAGTCATTGCCACCATCCAGGCTGCCAGATATCCTTCAACCACTCGGATCTACAATGCCACGTGGCAGTTTCTGTACATGGTGTACTAAGGTTAACGTTAATCCCACTTCTCCATCAGTGGCTCAGATCCTAGAATTTTTACAGGCAGGGCATGACAAAGGACTGTCGCCCAATACATTGAGAAGGCAGGTTGCTGCCCTGGCCTTCATTATTTCTTATGATGGTTGGTCTTCTATCTCCCATTACCCCCGCATATGCAGTTTTCTTCAGGGGGCCACTAACTTACATCCACTGGTGATTCACCATTATCCAACTTGGGACCTTAACAAGGTACTGGTAGCACTCACTAAGTGTCCTTTTGAACTGTTGAGATCCACGACTCTTCAGATTCTCACATATAAAGTTGTTTTTCTTATTGCAATAACTTCTGCTTGCCATATTTCAGAACTAGCAGCCTTGTCCATCAGACAGGACCTTTGTGTTTTTCACCCTGATAAGAGTGGTCCCTCGTCCAGACCCCACATTTATACCAAAGGTTAACTCAGTTTTTCACAGGTCCCAAGAACTCGTACTCCCTAATTTCTGTGCCCGACCTCACCACAACTTAGAACAGCAATGGCAGCGGCTCAACATGAGGTGAGCATTGTGAATTTATATTAAACGCACAGAGCCTTTCAGGAAGACGGAGGCATTATTTGTCTCATTTCAACCTCACACTCAAGGTAGCAGAGTCTCTTCTTCCACGATAGGCTGCTGGCTCCGAGCCACAATCACAAAGTCCTATCAGACTCAATCTTTACAGGTTCCAAGGGGCATAACTGCTCATTCAACCAGAAGCGCCGCAACCACAGCAGCATGGGCCACACAAGCTCCAATAACTGAAATTTGTCGAGCAGCGACCTGGGCCTCTCCATTGCCCTTTATTCGACACTATAAATTTGTTGCATTTGCTTCTGCTGATGCCTCCTTTGGCAGATGAGTCTTACAATGAGTACACACAGATCAGGAGGGGGTTCCACCCCAGACGGAATCCCTCCCATAGGACAGACCAAGCTTTGGTATGTCCCTGGATGCTCTGAACAGCTCGTGGGAGAAAGGGCATTGGTACTTACCTGACACACCCATTCTCTTTGAGCTGTGAAGAGCATCCAGTAGTGGGTGGTGCTTCAGTCTGAGTTTGTCTAGGCTGGGCTAATTCTTGCCGAACGCTCCTCCTCCCCCACGGGACTCCTTCCCAGCGTTCCCCAGTTTTGGCAAAGACGAGAGTACAAACACTCTCATACCTAATGACCTAACAACTCATTGGCCGAAACAGGACCCCACCAGATGGAAAAATGGGTGGGGCTGGATGTTCTTCACAGCTCAAAGAGAATGGGTGTGTCAGGTAAGTACCAATGCCCTTTCTAATGCATCTCTTTCTAAGAGTTTGCACAACCCTTAGAAATGACTCCAAATCTTGTCATTCTCCAGGAAGTTATTTTATATTTGATTTTGTTTTTTTATTTTAACATTCATCTTACAAAGAGATTCTGCTCAAAGTATACAGTTAAAAACATGAAATCCCATTTGTCCCAATATTAGGGAAAAGTGATCTTAGTAGTAGTAAAAGTGGTGGGATATGAGCAGTTAGAATACAGTTAGAAGGCTGTGAATCAGAAGAATTGACAATTCTCCCCAAACAATGTAATCATACATGGAAGGGAGGCAGAAAAGATCCAGAAGAATGGAATTGTGATAAAACTTGTTTATTATATATGCATGAAAAAACTTGCACAGTGCTGTTTTACCAACAAATATTTCTGAAGAAAATTCAAAATTGCTTTGTTATCGTATCTCCCAAGCAGGCAGTGTATAATAGCACATATTGCTATTAATGAGCCCTTGTTCTAAAATGAATATCACAGTAAATAATGCTTGATGAGCTGCAAAAACACAAAACAAATGGAAGGGGAACCATTTATGAGCAACTTTAGATTCCCAAGTGATAAACTTTTATTATTGTTATGATCATGAGAATTCTGTTTTTTAAATAGTTTTTATTAAAAGTTTTTGCATATATACATTCAAAGAAAAAGTACAGTAAATTGAAAGAGAAATAAGAGATAGAAAAAAGAACAGAAAAGCTGAAAAGAAATATAAAGAAATGGTTTCCAGTCTTCCTCTTGGCTGTTGTGCAATTCTAATCAAACCTCTTTCTCGAAGGTTACATCATAATTCCTTTTTTCTTTCTATAATCTATTCTTTCTATTCATCAAACACATAAGTCATAGCATCATTTTCTTTTTTATGCAAAAACTCTATAAGGAAGGGGTGGGATTTTACCGGTTCAGCCCGGTTCTATAGAACCAGTTGTTACGGTTCTCAGTAGTTCAGAGAACTGGTAAAATGGCCCCTGGCTGGCCCCACCCCTCTCCACCCGCTTCTCCACTCCCTGCCCAGTCAGTCCCTATTGCACATACACAACATCGTGCGCATGTCCGACATGCCTGCAGCCTGCTTTTGCCCGCCAGGCCAGCCATTGCCTGCCTTTCACTGTGGCAGAACAAAAAGCTTACAAGTCCCCCTCCCTTCAGGAAACGGCTCCTGGGCAGCAGAGAAGCAGCCCAATTGAATCTTGTTTCTCTCTGCTGCCCAGGAGCCATTTCCAAAGGGAGGGGGACTTACAAGGTTTTTGCTCTGCCGGGAGAGGCTCTCCCAGCAAGAGCAGGTGGGAGAAGCAGCCCAGAGCTGACACAAGCCTCTCCACTGATCTGCCTGCTCATAGGTAAGCCTGCAAGTCATGCTAGCCCTTCCCCCACGGTCCCTGGGGCTCCCTGGGCCTTGACCAGCCTACCTAGCTGTCTGCCCCAACATCTCCGGGCTCAGCGGCTGGCTTCCCCACCGGCATGGCCCCATCCCACTGGCGGTGCTGGCTGGGGCCTACCTAGCTGCCCCCCCCAACATCTCCAGGCTTGACTGGCTGGCTTCCCTACAGGTGAGGCCCCATCCCACTGGCAGCACTGGCTGGGGTCTACCTAGCTGGCTCCCCAAAATCCCTGGGCTTGGCTAGCTGGCTAAGCCACCACACGGCACTCTGCCAGCTCTCCCTACCACGTGGCAGTGCTTCGACTGGTTGGGTGGCAGACCCGGCTGCTACCCGTAAGCAGCACTATCGCCACAGGTCTCTGCTGCCTCTGCCTGCTTCTCCCGGGGGTAAAATGGGAGGCCGCCAGGTCTGACGCCTCTGCCACCCTTGGAGGTACTTTGGCAGGGCTGGGACGGAGGGTGCTCAAGGCCCTGCTCCAGCCACCACCACTGCATGCGGAGGTGCTTTGGGAGGGCTGGGGTGGGGGATGCTCAAGGCCCCGCCACCTGCTGCTGACTGCAGCTTGCTGGATCACAGTTCGTCCCAGATCAGGTGTGTGTGTGTGTTTGTTTGTGTGTGTGTGAGTGAGTGAGAGAGGGGGAAAGAGAGAGGGAAAAAGAGAGAACGAGAGAGGAAAAGAGAGAGGGAGAGAGAGGGGGAGAGGGAAAGAGGGGGGAGAGAAAGAGAGAAAGACAGTGGGAGGAGAGAGGGAAAGAGAGAGGGAAAGAGAGGGAGAGGGAAAGAGGGGGAGAAAGAGAGAAGGAAGAGACAAGAAAGAAAAGAAAAGGGAAAGAAAGAAAAAGGGAGAGAGAAAGGAAGTGAAAGGAAGAAGGGATGGAAGAAAGGGACAGAAAGAAAGAGAAAGAAAGAAAGAAAGAGGGAGAGAGGACAAAGTGAATGAGATATATGGATAGACAGATAAATACATGGAAGGAGGGAGGGAGAGAGAAAAAAGGAGAGGAAGGAAGGACAGAAACCCTGGCTTCAGAGGACTCTTTGCAGCAGCACAGCAATCTAGGGCTGGCCTGCAAGGTATCTTGGAGCTCATCTAGTCCAACTCCCTGCTCCAGCTGGAGTTCCTTACAGAATTAAAGAATAGCAAGGTTAGAAGGGTGTGTGTGTGTGTTTGTGTGTGTGCATGGCTGTCAAAACTAAAAAAACAGGTCAAGTAGCTCTGGGGAGATCAGTCATAAGTTAGAACACTTGCTAAGCAACTGGCCATTAAGCAAGTACCACTTGTATTTGGTTTGCCAGTCACATGGCCACCAAGCCATGCCCATCCAGTCACATGACCACTGAGCCACACCCACAAATTAAGCCATGCCCACAGAACTGGTTGTTACAAAATTTGAATCCCACCCCTGTCTTTAAGGAGTCAATCTAATCAAATAAGTCCGTTTGGCCATCTAGTAAGTTCTGTCAATTTCACCAGCCATTGTCCCATGGTAGATAGTGCCGAAATTTTCCATTTTTGTGCATATATCACTGCAGTTATCATAATCAAAATAATCTTCCATGACTCTTTTCTAACTATGTACATATCAGTCCTAAAAGAAATTATTCTGGATTCAATGGAAAATAACCAGGGGTGGGATCCAACTGGTGTAACTACTGGTTCATTGATTTACATTTTGCGTGTGTGAAACAATGTCAGCTTGCTGCCTGGACAGCTGAGCAGCGCTGTGCGTGCGTGCACAGTGTTTGAAAAAGCACTTTTTTCCTGCTTTTTCAACCGCAGCTGTGCCGCGCAAAGCAGCTGAGATTGAAAAAGCAGGAAATAAAGGTCAAGTAAGTGCCCGGGTAGGCAGGTGGGCCAAAACAGCAGCAGACATAGAACCGGTTCTATGTCTGCTGCTCTTCAGAGCTACTGGTCTACAGAGCCGGACAGAACTGGTAGAATCCCACCCCTGAAAATAATCTTTAAAATCAATGGGTGTGTTTGAATCCAGACTTTTAAAGCTTTTTTACATGTCCACCATGTGTGATAGAATGTCCCTTCATGTTATACAAATTTCCCTTTATACATGCCAGAAAATTTCCTTGGCATCAAGTACCAACAATACATCATTTTGTAAAAATCCTCTTTAAGATCATACTATAATGTAAGTTTCAACTCTTTTGGCCTAACATACCAGAGTCCTTTAAATGTTTCTATTCCCTCTAACAGATGCTCTTACTAACACCACACCACTAGCAAAGTCTTTTAACTTATAAGTTTCTTTTTAAATATTTACTCCCACAGTTTTCTCATCTTGTTTATGTCTCTTTTCAGTACCTCAAGTACTAAAGTGAACAAGAGAGGAGACTGTGGGCATCCTTGTCTTATCCCTTTTTGAATCTCACAAGATTTCATTAATTCTCATTTAAGAATTATTTGTTTTTTCTTTGAGGTATTAATCCATCTTACCCATCTAATAAAATTATCTCCAAAGTTCATATCTTCCAGAACTCTAAACAAGAAAATCCAATTCAAATTATCAAAGGTTTTCTCTAAATCTAAGATCAATGCCTGCTTTTCATTGTGCTGCTCCAAATACTGTAGAATATCTAACACATTTTTTTAAATTACATTTATATGCCGCCCTTCTCCGAAGACTCAGAGCGGCTTACAATTTTTTGGGATACAACCCAGTGTGCTCAGCAATAGCCTTCATTCCATTGTATATGCCTGCTTATTACTAAGCGGCATTTTTACAAAGTCAGCTTATTGCCCCCAACAATCTTGGGTCCTCAATTTACCTACCCCGAGAGGATGGAAGCTGAGTCAACCTTGAGCCTGGTGGGATTCAAGCCTACAGTAGTTGTAGACAGCTGGATCTTAAGTGCAGGCATTTAACAGCCTGAGCCACCATAATAGTAATTGTCTTTTAGGTATGATGTGTGGGATCCAGAATTGTGCCTTCCTTTTTGATTATGATTTAAAATTAAATCACATTGCTAGTTTACAAAAAATATGAGCAATTATCTTAACATAAAAGAAAATGATGACAATAATAATACTGATGAGGATGATAAAGGATATCAGTGAAGTAGATGAAACTTGCCTCCTAAAGGTAAAGAAAAATTCTGATTTAGGCATGTGTTATGATTTGAAGAATACCTGTGAAGAAGCATTCTGCATTCACATTTTGAGAGTACAGTTCATTGAGCCTTAGCTGATGAATCTGGATGCAAGAGGAATGTTTAGGAACAACGGCAAGTGGAATGATTGCAAATTCCTTGCTCAAAGGGAAGATGGAGCACAAGGCTGATTTCACCCTCAGACCTTTTTAAAATTGCACTGAAATTTTTCCACTTGATCATTCTCAC
Organism: Naja naja; assembly: GCA_009733165.1. NCBI lineage: Eukaryota > Metazoa > Chordata > Lepidosauria > Squamata > Elapidae > Naja > Naja naja. Next base: position 188,253,500 of record CM019148.1, read on the forward strand.
ATTTTCATCCCTCTCAAATGCATTGTATAGAAGCTGAAGGATTGCTTGTTAGTTGGCACACACAACAATCTCTGTTACTGCTAGCTCAGAAGTGGAAGTCAGGCTATGTAGTCTTCAGTTCTACCCACAAACATGGAAAAAAGTCTGAAGTTATGCGTAGAACACTGCTGAGTCAGGCAGCTGGAGTCCAGAACCCACCTCCTTTTGACTCTGGCCATAGTGATGAATGTCAGTACTTACTGGAACTTTGCAGTGGTTTCTCCTGCCCTACCAATGGTCCAACAGGAGCAACTCGAATACCAGAGTTCAAGTCCCACCAAGGGTACTGCAATCCTTCCAGTGGTGGATGTCGCAGATGTGTTTTCAAGTAGGGATGTGTTTTCAAGGAGCCCAACTGCCTGGCTATCACCACAGATGCCAGCCTCTTTGGTTAGGGTGCCCACTGTCAATCCCAGATGGCGCAAGGGCAGTGGTCTCAATTGGACCTGAGGAACAACTTCAACTGGCTGGAGCTCGGGGCAACCCATTTAGTCCTCAGACAGTTCCATTAGAAAATCCTTGTTCACAGGATGCTTCTCTCTGATCAGAAACAAAAGTTGGTGGAACTAGAAAGTATGGCTTTAATCTGTAAGCCATTTACTGTGTGCAGAAGAGACAAATTCCTGTCTATGATATTTCTTATGGATTCTGCCTACTCATTAGCTGACAACATCTGCTTCTTATCATAATTAGTTCAGCAGGTAGTTTCAGCTCTTTACACCTGTACTTACAATCAACACAGAAATTTTAGCATATGTAACAGTTCCTTCCTTAATTTTTGCCTGCTATGAAGTCTGCTTCACTTGAATAGGTTGAGAAAACTTGTCTGCATCTTCTGGAAGCATATGCAAACATTTTTTTATATTTCTCACAAGAAGGAAAAAATCCTGGATTCTGTTATTTGGGTTGAGCAGACAGCAAGTAGAAGCAAATATTGCCTGCTGGTGAAGAGATAATTGAACAGGAATCCTTAAGATTTCCAACTGGAGCCAGCCTGGGTTAGGCCAAAACATTATGTTGTTTGCCACCTGCACAATGGTGCTGAGAGAATTAGGAAGGTAGCAGAAGGCAGGAAGAGAGAAGACCAGCTGGCCCTGCTGGGGAGGCATTTTTACTGGTTTCTTTGGAGTGGAAGGGTGTGAGGGCTGGGGTCATTTCCTGCCACGGCTGTTCTAAGCAGGAGGGAATACATAATTACACTGTCTCGCTCAGCCATTAGTGTCAAGACTCATTAGGAACTCTATCCACTCGGCAGGAGTGGTAATAGGTACACACACACACACACCCACACACACACAGACGTAGAAAGCCAGCCAAAGTCTACAGACGGCAGAGCAGTTTTTAGATGGGAGTTAGTGGAGGGAGCAATTGTGAAACTCCCATCTGGATAATTAGTGCCAGCAGGGAATTGGATTGGCTAAGGCAGGCCTTTCATTTCTCTTCTTGTTGTTTTAGCAGGATTGGCACATGCTGTTGTATTCCAGGGGTGAGGTGATGTGCCTGTGTCATCATTCACAATGAGAAATGATTACCAATTTGCAGTGATGCTCCTGGGGTGAGCTGAGCAAGCCGAGTCTGATTACTGTGTTTATTAGGGCCTTATTAGACAGACAAGCTTGTTTGTTGGAGGCAGTTGGCTTATGTGAGAGGGTGGGTTTTCTAGGGGACCAGATTGCAAACCAAAATCTGGGGTAGCTAGGTGGTTTATTAGTGGCAAAGACAGGGAAGATTACATGCTTCCTAGATAGGTGTCCATTTCTTACTTGCAGAACACAGCAAATGTACTAGAAGGATTATCCAGTGTGTAAAATATGACAGACAATTAGTTTCCCTTAAAGAAAATTGGCATTGTTTATTCTGTTGGAGTCCAGTGTTCAGTAAACAGAAGCAAACTATTTTAGTCTGGCACAGTGTTTATTGTTTATTATGTTAGTTTAGAAGAAGCCTTAATAATTAGTAGAGGACTTACTTTTGTCTATTATACTCAAAAGGCGTCTAGACAATGGAGAGAAGGACCTGTACATTGACTACCGCGCTGATTGTATCAAAAGTAAGTCACACAACCCACAACTCCACATCTAACCCTACCTCATCCAACCCACCATCACTCAAAACTAGGCATGCACGCCCCTAACTACCTCAATTTCAACTACAACTGGCCTTAAATGCAAACTACTCAATGCAAGAAGCTTTGTGAATAAAATACCTGAATTTCTCCTATTACTAAATATGGATGTAAAGTCATGGAATTAATTATTAACCAATCCATTATCCTCCACCTAGAGACAAACAACCTACTCTCTAATAAACAATTTGGTTTCAGAAAAAACTATCCTGTAATCTGCAACTCTTACACTGCAAAAACATATGGACTACACAACTCAATTAGGAGAAAGCAATAGACTCAATCTACATAGACTTCTGTAAAGCCTTTGATTCAGTGGTACATGACAAACTACTACTAAAACTAAAATCTTATGGTATCTCTGGACACCTGCATAACTGGATAGAAGCATTCCTGTCAAACAGACAACAAATGGTCAAAATTGGGAGCGTCCTATCAAATTCTGTACCTGTCAACAGTGGTGTCCCCCAAGGCAGTGTTCTAGGACCAACTCTCTTCATACTCTACATAAATGACCTCTGTGATCATATTAAGAGCAACTGTGTTCTCTTCACTGATGATGTAAAGCTATTCAACACCACAGACAATACTGCTACCCTTCAAAAAGACCTCGACTATGTATCAGAATGGTCAAACAAATGGCAACTTCAAATCTCAACAAATAAATGCTCTGTCTTACATATTGGCAAAAAAAATCAGAAAATAAAATACAGGCTGAATAGTCAAGACCTTGTTGATGATCCAAACTCTGTCAAGGATCTTGGAGTATTCATCTCTAATGATCTAAGTGCTAGAGCCCACTGTAACTACATAGCCAAAAAGGCATTAAGAGTTGTTAACCTAATCTTACGTAGCTTTTTCTCTGGTAATATTACACTACTAACTAGAGCATACAAAACATTTGCTAGGCCAATTCTCAAATACAGCTCATCAGTCTGGAACCCACATTATTTATCTGATATTAACACAGTTGAGAAAGCCAGAAATATTTCACAAGAAGAGTTCTCCACTCCTCTACTCATTGCAGAATACCTTATGCCACCAGACTTGAAATTCTAGACCTAGAAAACCTAGAACTACACCGCCTTCGGTCCAATCTAAGTATAGTATATAAAATCATACATTGCAATGTCCTACCTGTCAATGAATACTTCAGCTTCAACCATAACAATACAAGAGCACACAATAGATACAAACTCAAGGTTAACCGCACCAAACTTGATTGCAGGAAATACAACTTCAGTAACAGAGTGGTCAATGTCTGGAATACGCTACCCGACTCTGTGGTTTCTTTCCGAAACCCCCAAAACTTGAACCTTAGATTGTTGACCTCACCCCTTTTCTAAGAGGTCTGTAGGTGATGTGCATAAGCGCACCAACGTGCCTACCGTCCCTGTCCTATTGATTCTTTTTATTTTTCTTATATGTATCCATTCCATGTATTCATAACTATGTTTATACTTATACCTATTATCTTGTAAGCGATTGACAAATCAAATAAATCAATAAATATATCCTATTGAAAATAGGGATTGAAAATTCGAAAGCTATTCTAGTCTCTACTAGGCCTTTGATACCGGGCTGCAAAAATCCAGGGAGTTACTCCATGAGAGCAATGTATGTCTTTGCTGCCCCCTAATATTTGTTCAGATTTTTGTAGCCAAGTCAAACCATCTGTTTTTTTTGTCTGTCTGTCATTCTTAGCTTTTATTGTGAGCATCCATGATCAGAAGTAAATCAAAGGCAGAAGAGTTTGTTTTAATATTCTTAGAATCTTCTAAATGTTATATAGGCACAGTTACTGTGGTTTAATAGGATACACTGCTGCCTATCTTCCCCTTTGTACTTCTCTCCTATTTTATCATACTATGATTATTTAAATTTTCAGTATTTACATTCCCTCCTATATGTTTGCCAAAACATTCATATTCTATAAAACATGATCTATTTGAGTTGATTTCTAAAATAAATTAACTTCTTTGGTAAATTAATTTTGATCAGTTAAAGAGGTGCTAGCAAATTAATTGGGTGCCAGATTTTAATTTGTTTTAAAAATTATATGTCATATACAAGTAATTATAAAAAGTGGCAAATATCATCTTAAAAGAGATAGATCCCCCAGTGTAAGAGAAAAGAGGAAGACATCATCCATTCTGTGAGAAGAAAAAATTGTGTACATAAAAGTGTGCTTTTCTCTACAATGGCATGAACTTCTGCCCCTCCTGATGTTATTGGATTGCAATTCAATCTTGTCAGGGAATAGCTATTGACCTAGAATGAGTTCCAGTCACCAACACATACAGATTGGATCCTAGAGTACTATACTCACAGATGATCTATCTGAACTTCTGTCAATTATCCTTGTGAAATCCTGGAAATGACTAGGAGAAGACAAAAGTTGAATTCATCTTCAAAAAAGAATGGGAAAAAGAAAGAAGGACCCAGGGAATTATGAACAAATAAGTCACACTTCAATTCCTGATAAGTTTTAGAGCAGATCATAAAACAATAAATCAGTAAGTGAGGCACCCTAAAGTAATGCAAAGATTGCTAGAAATCTGGATGGATTTGTCAAAACATTTTTTCTCAGGTTAAGTTTATTTCCTTGTGTGCTCAGGTAACTCTTAATACATTGTATTATGGAATGCTAAACCAGAGTTCCCCCAGATTGGTGGGCCAGAGCAGGAGGAGGGAGGAAAGAGGGGATAATTTTATGAGAGGGAAGGCACATGTGAGGGTGTATGTGAGCACCTGCAACGTTCATGACAATGTTCATGTGAATGGGGCTTGCAAGCGCCTGCAATGAGGCTCACATGAGTGGGACTGCAAGCATCTGTGATGATGCTTGCGTGAGTGGGGCCACGAATGCATGCAGTGAGGTTCATGTGAGTGGGGCCATGAGCTCCCACACTTGCATGAATGGGGCCATAACTGCCTGTGACGATGCTTGCAAAAGTGGGGCCATGTGTGCATGGAGACGTGTGTGCTCAGGTCAGACCTTCATGCGTCCCAGTGGCAATTATGCCATGGCCCGGTAGTGGGACACAGCCCACAGTTTGGGGACCTTGTACTAGACATTATTGCCTTGGCTTCAGCAAAGCTTTTGTCAAGAACTTCATGCATTCTGATGAGTTAGTTGCTTAAATATGAGCTGAAAGCCACACAGATTGGTGAATCCAGTTTACTTAGAACCATATAATTAATAGTTCTTCACTAAACTGGAGGGAGGTACCTGCAGTAGTGGGATTCACTGGTTTGGGCCAGTCACTCCTCATCTCACCCACCATTGCTAACCTGCCTTTGCTGCCATTGCTGACTGTCTTCCGCCACAGTCCTGATCTCCCTGGGTGAGTGAGCCTGCAAGCAAGCCCCAGTTGAGTTGATGCCCGGCTCAGCCTAGGCCACTGCGCTGCCCCCCAATTCCCGAACTTGCCTGGGTTGCTTCACCTTTGGCGCCATGGCTCTATCACGCACGGCACTCATGGCCTAGCTAGCTAGCTCCCACCACCACTATCCCTGGCCTTCAACACTGCTTCCTGGTGCTTCCTGCCCCTTCCCTGAGCTTCCCACTGTTCCCAGTGCTTCCAGTGCTTCCCAGAGCTTCCAGTGTTTCCTGGAACTTCCTGCTTGCCTCTGAATGAATGCCTCTGAGAAGCCGCATGGTCATGCTGGCTGGGAGAGAGCATTCTCTCCCTGGCCAGGAAGTTGCATGGCCGTGCTGCCCGGAGAACAAATTCCCCAGGGATTTCTTTGCCTACCTGATTTCCAGCTCTTTCACGGTTTTTGCCATCATGTGCAGGGAAAGAAAAGTTTGTGTGATGCTAAAAAAAATTCACTCAATCAATTCCAACTTTGCGCGAAAGAAAAAGATCGAGCTGAGTTGGAATTGATTGAGTGAATATTTTTTAGCGCCACACAAACTTTTCTTTCCCTGCACATGATGGCCAGAAACACGAAGGAGCTGGAAATCAGGTAGGCAAAGAAATCCTTGAGAGAAGCAAAGGCATCTGGGTGGTGGTGGGTGGAGAAAGCTCCATGGCACAGTACTGCAATGATGAAACGGGCAATGGAGTGGCTGGCATGAGGTAAAAAGGAGGCCACTGTCCTTCTCACTGCTCCTCCTCCTTCCCTTGTGCTGACTGTTTGATTTCCCATTTCTACACTGCAACGCAGCACCCAGGAATCCACTTTGGTAGTGAGTGGAGGATAATTTGCCTGGCCAAACTAACCCCGCAGTCTCTCCTACATACATTGGGCTCAGCAGCAGCTTCAATCGGGTCGCTCCATTGGCGGTGAACAAAACAGTCCCATTGCGATTTGAAACAACCCCAAGGCTGGGATGGGGTTTCTAAAATGCGCATGCCCACAATCCGCATTCCCTGGCTTCTTGGCAGGACCTCTCTGGGCTAAGCAGAGCCAATTTGGCTTCTCTGCGCAAGCTCACATCATTCTCCTCAATGCCGCTTGGCGAGCCGTGCTCCACCATGTGTTTTTAGCTATGCTGGCGCAAAAGGGCTGGTTTGTCTATGTGCTTCATAGGGGTCTTCTCTTTTAAGGGGTGCTAGCTTTGGGATTTCGATTCCTCCTGCTCCCCTCATGCTGGCTGCTCCCTTTCCCATTTCTATATTGCAGCGCAGCACCCAGGAATCCACTTTGGTAACATGGGGGGAATAATTTGCCTGGCCAAACCTACCCCGAGCAGTCTCTGCTACATACTTGGGGCTCACCAGCAGCATCAATCGGGTTGCTCGATTGGCGGTGAACAAAACAGCCCCATCATGATTTGAAACAACCCCAAGGGTGGGGTGGGGTTTCTAAAGTGCACATGCTCACCAACTGCATTCCCAGGCTTTTCGGCAAGCCGCAGGACCTCTCCGAGCTCAGCATTTAGCTAGTCTCTGCTGTGTCTTTTTAGCTATGCTGGCGCGAAAGGGCTGGTATGTGTGTGTGCTTTCTAGGGGTCTTCTCTTTTAAGGGGCACTAGCTTTGGGATTTACAGGATTACGGGTTGATCTGCTCCCCGCCGCCACTGCCTCCCCCTCCCTTTGTCCTTTGGCTTTATAGGTAGATGGTCCTCCCTGGGATTTGCATCTGGTTCGCTGCCTACAAGTCTGTTATTTTTGGAGGGTCCTTTTTGGACAGGGTGAACTGTGGTTTTGCATTGATGTTCAGATGGATGGGTGTATGGGTGTTTAACTTCATTTATGAAGTTCACTTTATCTTAAGTACTGCTATAGTTTTTCATCTGTGCATTTTAGAAAGTTTTGGTGTAAGAATACTATAGATGTTGTTGGAAAAGACCCTGTTAATCTCTGGTAGCAAAAAATCAGGAATCTGGTAGCTCCCTTTCAAGCTAACAACATCCTTCATCAGTTTAGCTCTGTGATGGCAAACCTATGGCACACGTGCTGGAAGTGGCACGCAGAGCCATTTCTCCGGGCAGGCGGAGCCATCGCCCATTGCTCTTCCGGGTTCCAGCGTGCTGACTAGCTGGACTCTATGTGCGCTTTGCACCAAAAACCAGAAGAGCAGCCACCTGGTCCACATGCACGCTCCAGGAAGATGAACTTGTTTCCAACGTGCGCATGTGCATCAGCCACTTGGTCTGGGTTCCAGTGTGCATGCAGGTGCAAAGACCAGCAAAGGAAAGTATTGGGCACACATGCCAAAAGACCCAGAGAAGGGCAGAGCTGAAGGGCAGGATGGGTGGGCTGGGGCTTCCCTCCCTCTCCGCCTGAGTGGGGTTGTTGCACAGCTCCAGCCCACAGTGTATCCATGCTCCAGAGCACATGGCCAGGTTGAGTGCCTCAGAAGACCCACCCGCCCCCCGTGCAGCTCCCCTTCCCACCACTTTTGCCAAGATGGGGTGACCATTTCTGTCCCCGGCGTTCCTCCCACCCAGCTCAGCACGCCGGTGATCAGGCCTTCAGCAGCATCTCCATTCAGGCAGCTCGCCCCCCTGCCAGAAGCTCCTCCTCTAGCATTCTGACTGGAAGTAGCAGCCCAACAGCCAGTGCTGCTGCCGGGGGCAGCAAAGGCATGGATGGACAGGCTAAGGCTTCCCTCCCTCTAGCCCATGGCACTGACATGCATCTGTGCTCCACAGCACCTGGCTGGCTTGCGCCCCCCAGAAGAGTTGGCCAGCCGCCCTTCCTACCACTTTTGCCAAGGAGGTATGACCACTTCTGTGCCCGATGTTCCTCCCACCCAGCTCAGCCCATCGGTGATCAGGCCCTCAGCAGCATCTCCATTTGGGTAGCTCGCCTCCCCACCAGAAGCTCCTCTTCCAACATCCTGCCTGGAAGTGGTACTGCCACAGCCACCACCACTGGAGGCAAGGTGGCAGCGGGGGTGAGGACAGGAGGGCTGGGGCTTCCCTCCCTTCTTGAATGGCCCCAGCCGTCCTGGCCAGAAGCTCTGCTCTCCTTGGTCTTTCAGGTTCCAGCGCCAGCTTGGGCATGAAGCAGCCGCCCACCCAACCAGCAAACACTGTCCTGTGCACCCGAGCTGGCCAGGCGCTCCGGAGCACAGATGCGCCTCAGTGCCATGGGCTGGAGGGTTGGGGCTGCACAGGAAGCATGCTCGAGGGGAGGGAGGGAAGCCCTGGCCTGCCCATCCATGCCTCCACTGCCCCCTCACCCCCGGAAGCAGCAGCGGCTGTTGCACATGAGGTGGGCGTCCACATCAATCTCTGCAATAAATAAAGAGAAGGCATTGCTTCTGGGTGATTTCCTGTCTGGGGACAAAATCCAGGTGATCCCAAGGAAGGAGGAATTTTCATTCCATTTGGATCCCCTGCCTTGAACTGGGCGGGAAAAAGATCCCTCCCCCCTTCCTTCTCTTTGGATTGTTTTGTAGCTACATATAACTGAATCAGCCTCACATACTCAAATATTCAGCACTCAAACCCATCAGAATTCTGCTTTCAGCAGCGGCTTTTGCTTCAGGGCATCTGTGGACTCCCCTTACCCTCCCCCCTCCCTCCCATCTCTCCCTTCATAGGAGTTTTCCTCCCAGATTCGCTGCCAGAAATGATCCGGAGCACATTTGTGATGCTCCTTTACACTCACCTTCCATAGCTGAGCCAGGCTCCCTCAACCACCCTCCCAAAAGACCCAGGCACTGCCCAGCAGCCCCGGCAGGATCCAACAGAGTCCCTGCCCCTGTTGGAGAGAAAAGGGATCCAGTGGGATAGCTTCTCGGAGAGGCTGGATGGGAGGAAGGAAGAGGCTCCCAGCAGGATGGAGCTCTTGGAAGGGATCAATGGCTGGTCCCCAGGCTCCTTCTGGCCCTCCAGCTCCGCCTGGCTGCCTCCACAAAGGGCTTGGCTGAGTCCGAAGGACGGGGAGCCAGGAGGGTCTCCGGGGCTGCAGAGTCCTTTGGGGGTCAGTAGAGGGAGCCTGGGGGGTCTGAATGCTTCGGCTGATGGGGAGGGAGGGCACCCCTGTGGGAAGGGCGGTGCAGCCTTGGAAGCTGCTTAAGGGAGGGAGGGAGACCAAGATCCTCTCCCCTCCCTCTTTTCTCTTTTGCTCCCTTGACACTTCCTTTGTATGGACTTGATGGTGTTCTTTCCCTTAATGGTGTCCTCGTCTCCCCCGCCCTCTGCCTTGCCTTGCCAGGCTGCCCCGGAGCCCCTCCAGGAAAGCTGGGCCGAGCACCGAGGAGCTTCCTCCCAGCTGGCAGCCAAGTTGACACCATTTCCTTCACATCAGGGCTCCATCTCCAGAGCTGCGGGGGCCCCTCTGAAGGGAGGGGGGAGGGAAGGAGGTAGGTGGGAAGGTGGGCTGCAAGGGGGGTGGCTGGCTCTTCTGGGGTGGCACAGGAGCTAAGCCACATGGGAGAAACGCCAGGGACAGAAATGGTCGCACCTCCTTGGCAAAAGTTGTGGGAAGTGGGGGGCTACATGGGGGCAGCCGGCTCTTCTGGGGCACCCAAGCCAACCAGGCGCTTTGGAGCACGGATGCGCCATGGGCTTGAGCCATGCAGCAACCCCACTCAGGTGGAGAGGGAGGGAGCCCTGGCCCACCTGTCCTGCCCCTCAGCTCTGCCCCTCTTTGGACTGTTGCACTGCCTCTTCCAGGTGGGATGTTGGAGGAGGAGCTGCCCGCATGGCTCGCTGGCGTGGAGCAGTTGACTGCCCAGCCAGCAAATGCTTGCCAGAGGAACGCCAGGGTAAGAGGTGCGCTGGCTGGGAAGCAGTCACTCTCCCTTGGCAGAAGTGGGGTGTGTGTGTTTCTGCTGGCTTGTTCTCAGTGGCGGGCTGGAGACAGGCACTTCATCCCAGCCAGAGTTGGGGCAAAGCTTTCCCACCTTCTGGCTCCACAACCCAAATGCCAGGAACACCGATGCGCCTTCCATTCGAGGCCAGGAAGGGGCTCCAGCTTTCCAGTGGAGGGAGGCAGCATTCCCCACCCAACTTTCTTTCCCTGTCCAGGGCTGTGGAACAGGGTCATCGGTAGGGATGTCCCACCATCCCTACAGGGGGCAGGCAGAGAGGCGCTTGGACCCCCGAAATGCCAGGTGGATCCAGCGCATGTGCACTGGCCAGCTAGTCTGTGCATGCGCACCAGAAACCGGAAGACCAAACACACCGGAAACCAGAAGATCATATGTTTTTTCGGTTTCTGGCACACGGAAGCACTCACGCTCCATTTTGGCACATGGTGCCAAAAAGGTTAGCCACCACTGGTTTAGCTACTCATCAGTCGGATAAAATGAGATTAAAATTAAATATCTTTTTATACTACCTGTTAACCTGAAATGGGTGTAATAGATTCCTACCCCAGAGGTAGTCCTTGACTTACACCACAAATGAGTCATAAGCTTCTGTTGGTAAGCAAGACAATTGATAAATGAGTTTTGCTCCATTTTATGACTATAATTATTAAGTGAATCACTGCAGTTAAGTTAGTAACACAGTAACACAGTTGTTGGGTGAATCTGGCTTCCCCATTGACTTTCTTGCCAAAAAGATCACAGGTGATCACATGACCCCAGAACATTGCAACTGACATAAATACATGCCAGTTTCCAATTGTCTGAAATTTGATCACATGGCCGTGGGATGTTGCAATGGACATAAGTGTGAAAGATGGTCATAAATCAGTGTTGTTCTAACTTTGAATGGTCACTAAATGAATGGTTGCAAGTCAAGGACCACCTGTAGTCTATGTCACTTTATTCCTACTGTGTTCTGTGAAACTTGTTATTTAGCTAGTATATGTGTTAGGATTAGGGAGATTGGTTAGCAGCTAGCAAATATTCTAGCTTTTCTTACATAAAATCTGCCTATATCTTTACATCTGTAGGTCTAGTTTTAAGATTGTGATCATATAAAGTGAATAATTCAAAATTAATTTTTTATTGATAAAATGCTGTCTCATCTCTTCATCTTGACACTGAATATGGGATTTGCATCAAGAAGAAGGCTGGGGAATTCTGGAGATTGAATCCATACAGGTAGTCCTTGATTTAACAACTATTCCTTCCACCCTCTGTTCCCACCTTCCATTTCATGAGGCCAATAACTTTATTCTGGAAATTACATGTTCAGAAGGAAGCCAAATCCAGTAGGCCCCTTGAAATTAACAGGATTAACTTCTGCATATACAGGTGGTCCTCATTTTACAACAGTTCATTTAGTGACCGTTCGAAGTTAGAATGGGACTGAAATGACTGCTTTTCAACTTACAGTCATTGCAGCATCCTCGTGGTCAAAATTCAGATGCTTGTCAACTGGTTCATTTTTGTGACAGTTGCAGTGTCCCGGGATCATGTGATCAACTTTTGCAACCTTCTGACATATTCATTTAACAACTGTGTTATTAACCTAACAACTGCAGTGACTTACTTAATTGTGGCAAGAAAGGTTGTGAAATGGGAGAAAATTCACTTAGTACTAAAGGAGCAGTTCCTTGCATTGTGGCTGCTGCAATTAATATGAGAAGCCGAGCCAGTGGTGGGATTCAAAAATTTTTACTACTGGTTCTGTGGGCGTGGCTTGGTAGGCGTGTCTATGTGACTGGGTGGGCATGGGTATGTGGTCATGGGGGCATGGCTATATTGTCATGTGACTGGATGGGCATGGCCACTTCAGCAGTTCATTTTGCCACTTTAATAGTCCATTAAGCAATACACAGCAGCCCCCTTTTCTATTCTTTTTAATACTGCATGAAGTTTTTACTTTAGGTTTTTTTTTTACTGGAGGGGGAGGTTGGCAATGCATGGGGAAGGAAAGGCATGCTTTCCACAGGTCTCTTGGCATTTTTTAAAAGCCAGCTAATGTCATTGATGTTGGGAGATTCATTGGTGAGGTGATAGTGACTGGATATGCGATGTTCACTGGTGCAGTAACTGGAATTGGTAAATTGACAATGTGGTGACGGAAAACTCATTGGGCTGGAGATGTTAACTGTGCTCAAAACATTGGCTCAGAGGTGGTATTTAGCAGGTTCTGACCAGTTCTAGAGAACCGGTAGCGGAAATTTTTAGTAGTTTGGAGAACAGGCAAATACTACCTCTGACTGGGCCCGCCCCCATCTATTCTCTGCCTCCCAAGTCCCAGCTGATCATCTGGGTCTTCTTTTGTTGCCCTGCACAGGAGAACAGAGCTGGAAAGCAGGTTAGTGGGATGGGGAGGGAATAGGATTTTGCAGTAACCTTCCCCAGGAGTACGGAGGAATGGAGATTTTGCAGTAACCTTCCCCTAGGAGTGGGGAGGGAATGGAGATTTTGCACTAACTTTCCCCTGGAATGGGGTGGAAATGGAGATTTTATGGTATCCTTCCCCTGCCACCAAGCCATGCCCACAGAACTGGTAGTAAATTTTTTTGAATCCCACCACTCCATCCAATCATAACTTTCTTAGTCTTGGATTTTTGTTCATTCTTTCTAAAGGACTAATTTACGTACATTTGTTACTGGTCATTTATTTTTGTATTAAGTCTTCATTAATTCAATACCTATTGATTCTTATTTTACCATTCACACTTCTGATCCCGTTCTCTACAGTAATACACTTTTATGCTTCTCCTAATATTCTACTCTTATTATCATATTATAAAATGGGAAGAATAACATCTCATACACAGCTGTTTTGATTTCTTTTAACAAACATACATTTCTTTTCAATAGAGTACATCAGGGGTGGGATTCAAATTTCTTAACAACGGGTTCTGTGGGCGTGGCCTAATTTGTGGGTGTGGCTTGGTGGTCATGTTGGGTGGACATGGCTTGCTGACTGGGCATGGCTAGGTGGTCATGTGACTGAGGTGGGTGTGGCTAGGTGGTCGTGTGACGGTGGCCGTGGCTAGGTGGCCATGTGACTGGCAAACCAAATATAAGTGGTCTTAGCTTAATGGCCAGTTGCTTAGCAAGTGTTCTAATTTATGACTGACCTCCCCAGAGCTACTTGACCTGTTTTTGGTGTTTTGACAGCCATACATACACACACACGCTTATGACCAGTTACAACATCCCACACAATCTTGTGACTGAGGTTTCCTGTTTTTTGCCAGTTTCCAACAATTTCTTCTAGTTTCCGGTTAAAAATGCCCATTGGGGAAAATGGACTTATTTAACAACCAGTGTCTGCTTAATGACCACATGTTTCACTTAATGACCATGGTGTTTGCCTAACCCAGGGGTCTGCAACCTTAAACACTCAAAGAGCCATTTTTCTATTTTCTTTTAAAAGGGTATCTCTATCTCTTTCTTTCTTTCTTTCTTTCTCCCTCTCTCTTTCTCATCTCTTTCTCTTTCTTCCTCATCTCTCTTTCTCTTTCTCCCTCTCTCTGTTTCTCATTTCTCTTTCTCTCTCTCATCTATAACTGCTAAGATTGGAAGCTGTTTTTTTTATAATCCTATTTCTTTGCAGTTTTTTTTCCACACACATTTGTGTATATGTATCTTCCTTTCCGCTATGTATTCAAAATAGGGAATGATTTTATGTGTGTGTGTGTGTGTGTAGCATGTGTATATGTGTGTTATGTATGTGTATGGATATATATTTCACTTTTAATGTGTGCCAGTGTGCTTACAGTAAAAAAATGACAAAGTTATCTTATCCTATCTTCCTTCTTTCCTTCCCAACCCCATTCCTCCCCACAACCTATTTTGTGTTGGCTTCCCAGCCAAGTACTTTCCAGGACTGATCCTGTTTAGCTTTCTAAAATCAGCCTACTGAAATAAATACCAAACTAAACTGCCCAATAATTTACCTACCATCACTATTTATTTATTTATTTATTTATTTATTTATTTATTTGATTAGTCAGTTGCTTACAAGATAATAGGTATAAGTATAAACATAGTTAAAAATACATGGATACATATAAGAAAATAAAAGAAACCATAGGACAGGGATGGTAGGCACTTTGGTGCACTTATGCATGCCCCCTACAGACCTCTTAGGAAAGGGGTGAGGTCAATAGTAGACAGTCTAAGGTTAAAGTTTTTGGGGTTTGGGGAAGAAACCACAGAGTCAGGTAGAGCATTCCAGACATTGACCACTCTGTTGCTGAAGTCATATTTCCTGCAATCTTGCACCTGATTTCAATATAAACAATCAATGTAAATCAATCAATGTAAATGATTTCAATGTAAACAGCCAATCTGCAGTATTACTAAATTTTGCTGGGCATGTGCTGCATATTACTCTCTTCCTTGATAATCTAATCCAGAGGTCCCCAAACTTGGCAACTTTAAGACTTGTGGACTTCAACCCCCAGAATTCCCCAATCAGCAAAGCTGGCTGAGGAATTCTGTGAATTGAAGTCCACAAGTCTTAAAGTTGCCAAGTTTGGGGACCCCTGATCTAGTCTTAGCTGGGCAAAACAGTCTGGAGTCACTGGCAAGAGCAGCTCAGCATGGAGAAAAGTTGTGTGTCTCCCCATATTCCTTTCTCCATGATCAGCCTTGTCCCCTCCTCCTCATTTGTGAAGCGCGCTAACTTTAAAGGTGCTGCAAGAGACTGCTCGTGGAGAGAGGAATATGAGGAGATGCGTGACTTTTCTCTGTACCAAGAGGGCTGCTTTCTCTCTCTCACCTCGACTCTTGGCACAGAAAAAAGTCAGTGGGAGCAGCAGTTTTTTTTTTTTAATTACATTTATATGCCGTCCTTCTCCGAAGACTCAGGAGAATACAACCCAGTGTGCTCAGCAATAGCCTTCATTCCATTGTATATGCCTGCTTATTACTAAGCAGCATTTTTACAAGGTCAGCTAATTGCCCCCAACAATCTTGGGTCCTCAATTTACCTACCCCGAGAGGATGGAAGGCTGAGTCAACCTTGAGCCTGGTGGGATTCGAGCCTACAGCAGTTGTAGGCAGCTGGAACTTAAGTGCAGGCAATTAACAGCCTGAGCCACCCAAGGCCCTTTTAAAGGCAGTCAGTCATCCATCCCGGGGCTCACGCTCAGCATACCTGCAGGGGTTGGGGGATGCAGCAGCAACGAGGTGGCAATGGCGATTTCGGTGGCACTGGGGCTTCTGGGACCAGTCCCTCCCCCACCATCCATGCAGTCGCACACGTGCATCGGGGCTTCCAGGCTCTCCTCCCCGCACCCACCATCAGCTGTCCTGGACTAGATCAAGGGGCGCCTTGCTGACATGAGCCTCTCCACGTGTTCTTTCCTGCTGCTGTTTTTGGGAGAGCAAAAGTTTCTTCGCCTCTCACTGTCTCAACGTCACCACAGCAAGTCCTCCCGAGGAGCCGTTTCTAATGGGAGGGGGACTTGGAAGCTTTCCACTGTGCTGGGAAACTCTTGCTCTCCCATCAACAGGAAGGAATGCGTAGAGAGGCTTGTGTAGGCTCCAGCCAGGTTAGCGGCTGCTTCTATCACCTGCTGCTGTTTTTGGGAGAGCAAAAGTTTCCCAGCCTAGCAGAAAGCTTCCAAGCCTCACTATTCATCGGAAATGGCTCCTGGGCAAGCAGAGATTCAACCTGGCTTGCTTCTCTGCTTGCCCGGGAGCCATTTCTTTCTTTTTTTTGAAAAAAAAAGAACTTTTATGTCTTTTATGTCTTTTAAAAACAAAAAGATAATCATTACATTAACAGTTCTGTGACATCAATCTCATGCATTTCTATATTTTGTGCATATTTACATATATATATAATTTGTGCAAATATATAGTTCTCCTATGAGCTGCTCAGAGCACCCAGTGATGGGAGGTGCTTCAGTCTCTTCAAGGAAGGCTGGGCTTAAATTTGAGGACGCTACTCCTCCACGAGTCTCCTCCTTAGCCTCCCCAGGTCTTCTGAGTGATAGGTTGTGATTTTCTTCTCTCCTGGTCAGAACAGAGCTATTCAAATTGGTCATCTTAAATTCAGGTCCAGTATATAGTTTTCCTCTTTGCTGTAGGCCTGGTCCCTCAACTCACCCCGGGGGTTGGCTCAAGCGTTTTCTCACTTGTTTTTCGAGCGCTCAAGCCGTCGGAGGCACAGGCCTCATTAAAACGGCAGCTTATCCCCCCGATCGATTTGCCGGTTGCTGAATGTGTTCTCTTCCGCTGAGGCGCTAAAGCTTCAAAACAGGGCTAGCGTGAAGTGGCTTACCCCTCAGAACACCTCGAGGGCAGGGAGTTAGCTCCTGCACCTCCCCACTGAGCGGTTTTGCTGCCAGCATACTGGGTGGTGGTAGCTGTACCCAATTCTTTCTTGCGCCATGAGGCGGCCACCATTTTAACGGCTGCAAAGTGCATCTCCTATTGTTGGCTGCCTGTGATAGACATTACCCTGCAAGGTTTTCCTACTTGGGGACTAGGGTGAAACAGTCTCTATCACCAGTTCTGGGTGATAGAGAACTATTATTACTGTTGGCAATTCCACAGGGATCAGTACAGCTCAACTGATCAAATTATGAGTTGCAGACCCGGGTTCCCTTATACTGGGGCCTGGTCTGAGGAGGTGTTCTGATCTCACTATTGTAAATAATCCTACAGTATTCTATAAGAACTGTTGAATTACAATTTTGTTGAATTGAATTGAATTATATATATATATATATATATATATATATTTTATAGATTTTCACGGTAAAGGTATGTAGGTCTTGGTGTATTGGTCTTGTCCGTGTAAGGTTGAGAATACCTTGGCAAGCGTTTCGTCGAAATCTCATCCGTCATCTTCAGGCTGGTGTCTTCAGCTTGTTCTCCTGGGAGAAGTGTGTGATTGTAGCTGTTTTCCCCTTTTAAACTCTAGAGTTGGCTGTGTTGTTACTTCTTGATTGGTTTGTGGAGTTGATGTATGCAGATTGGATGGCTTTTTCCTGAGACCCTGTGTGGCTGAGGTGCTGGCTCTGTGTCTCTCAGCCTTTTGTGTTTAACGACCTGGGTAATGGGCTGTGTGATGACCTTCTGAGTTCTATTGTTGTGATGTCCTGGGTGTGGTGCTGTAATCTCCTGGGTCGTTGTCTGTGCTGCAACCTCCTGATGTTTTGTGTTGTGATCTCCTGAGTTCTGTGATGTAGTATCCTGGGTGGAAGGCTGTGATGTGGCATTCTGGGCCTTGGTTTGGCTCGAGTTTGAGGTCTGGCTATGTGTTTGTAGCGTGTGTCAGTTTGCTTACTAAGGCCCAGAATGCCACATCACAGCCCACCCAGGATACTACATCACAGAACTCAGAGATCACAACACATCAGGAGGTTACAGCGACCCTTGAGATTACACCACACCCAGGACATCACAACATAGAAAGATCATCACAACAGGTAGTTACAACACAAAAGGCTGAGAGACACAGAGCCAGCACCTCAGCCACACAGGGTCTCAGGAAAAAGCCATCCAATCTGCATACATCAACTCCACAAACCAATCAAGAAGTAACACACAACTCTAGAGTTTAAAAGGGAAAACAGCTACAATCACACACTTCTCCCAGGAGAAGCTGAAACACCTGAAGAACGGATGATTCGTCGAAACCTATAGTCTCTAGACAAGACCAAAATATACCTTACCGTGAAAATACAGAAAACAAATATATATATATATATATATATATATATAAAGTTAATTAGTTATTGTTACTATTTTTAAAAAAACAATAAACAAGACTTTGTAGATATATATATGGGGGGGGGAGAGAGAGAGAATTCTAAGTTACACCAGTTATCTCAATAAAAAAAAACCCAAAAAAAGAGAGAGAAAGAAGGGGGACTTTCTCTCAGGATCCCCTGCCCCTCAAGGGAGCAGGCCCCTAAGGTGTGCCAACCACCATTGTTATTGTTATTGTTATATAACCTCTTCCTTTCTCATTGTGACTTGTCAGATACTAACATGGCAAGCAATTACAACCCTAGATCCCAGGTAGCCCCTAAGGACATGGATAAGTCCAAACAGCCTAAAAAGCCTTCTAAGGCAGCAAAAAAGGATGCACTAGATGTCATCAGGCCTTGGAAAGGCAAGTTGAAAACCATACTCGAGGGGCAGTACAGACTTCTTCTTCCCCCCTAGTAATACCTACTACATCCCAGGCTCATAGCCCTACAGGCGCTCCTCTAGACTTATCCAGAAGGAGCAGTATTTCAGCCCAACCTCCCCCGGAGGTTACCTCTAACACTCTCTCCTCAAGAAGAGCCCCAGAAGCAACCTTCACGCCAATGGCAGCAGTCTCCAGACAAGGAGGAGTTACCAGAAGAAATCTCTGTCAACATGAGGGCGTGGATGGAGCTAGCAATCCAGAAGGGCATAGCAGCAGGCGTCCAACAGGCAATTCAGGCAAGGCAACAATCTACCATTTCTGAAGGTGGATCTCTTTCCCATTGATCCCTGGACATCATGGATCCTCAGCTTCATCAGGTACCACCCCAGGTAGAAACATCTTTTCCCTCAGACAGAGTCCCATAGTACATACATGACATGGGAGATCCAGTGGATCCAATGGATCAAATAGAAGAGGGTCTGTCCACACCTTTGACCAGATCCTCTGAGGCGGACCCCTAAAAAGGGCATGTCAGATGATGAGGGCCTTATTCTCGACCTTCCTGTTTTCGGGGTTTATTCTGCCACAACTATTCAAATCCCTATTGTTTAAGGCCAAGAATATGGCAGGTTTAGACAAACCGGGTCCCCTCCTCCGCCATTTCAATCTCGGGTGGATCAGATGATCTCATATTTTCCCAGCGGTCACTGAGGCAGATGTCAACCTGGTGCAGAAACAATGGGCTGCAGCCTCATACCCCACCCCATGGGACATGACAAAAGAACTTCTATTTGGCACCAGAATTTTCTAAACTTTTAAACACTCCAGATGTGGATGAGCCTATAATTACCCTCGCTTCCTCATCAACTATTCCAAGCAAAGCTGAAGAGGCCCTTAAGCCTGAGGAAAGAGGGCTAGCTCTCTCTGCAGGGCCCGTCTCTGATGCTTGGGCCATTAAGCGGCCACTGCATCCTTCTTCCGAGATCTTATCCCAGCCTCCAACATCAGGACACATCGAGGCGTGGCCAAACTAATCGCTGCTGCAGAATTCTCTGCAGTTGCCACCTTCCATGCCGTCAAATTTCCATCCAGGCGATTGCCTCCCAAATTGCGGCCAGGAGGTTACTTTGGCTCAGACATTGGCAGGCAGGCGCCAAACACAAGTGGCACCTGGCCTCCGCACCCATCTCAGAGGACAAGCTATTTGGCAGTGTGCTTGACCTCCTTTTAATTGAGACCTGAAGTAAAAAGAAAATTCTTCTTTCTCTCTTTCATCATTCAGACTCCAGGTCTCCACAGCCATATCAAAGGGGTTTCTTTCGTCCCTTCTACCAGGGTCCCTATTACCCAAGGTAATAAACGCATTCCTTTGTTCTTTGCCCCATTCAAGGAGCTCCACATTAGCCCCCTTGGTGGATTTGTATAATGGGGCTGCCATCCGGGCAAAATTTGGAATCCAAATACGGCAAAAGCCCGCCATTCCTAGAAAGCCCCTTAATTGTCGTTTGGTTTGGGGTTCGGCCAATGCTAAAATGGCTTGTTTCCTTTCTGGTCCTAGTGCTCGGCTGCCTTCCTTAATATCATATCCTAGATATCTGACACTCTGTTTTACCAACTGTGCCTTTTTCCGGAAATCCTATAACCCCATTCCAGCAAGAGATCTAACAATGCTTTGGTATTATCCCAGCAGGTATCCTCATTATTCCTGTGACTAAGACATCATCCACGTATTGCAATACTATATCTCCTTGTTGACAAGGGACAAAGTATTGCAAATCCTTAGCTAAGGCTGTTCCAAATAATGTGGGGGAGTTTTAAAGCCCTGAGGCAGGCGAGTCCAAGTATATTGTGTTTAGTTCCTGTGCAGGGATGTTCCCATTCAAATGCAAACAGGGGCTGACTCACAGGATGTATTGGAATGGTAAAGGATGCATCCTTTAAGTCAATTACAGAGAACCAACTAGCCTGAGGCGGGATTAAGCTAAGAAGGGTATGTGGGTTTGGCACATGCAGTGTATGGTCACTGTTAGGTTATTCACGGGCCTCAAATCTTGCACCGGCCTAAAAGACCCATTGGGCTTTCTAATGGGATTATTGGGGTGTTCCAGGGTGATTGAATATGTACCAGTATGCCCTTAAAAGATACTTTTGAATGCTATCATAAATGGCACAAATC
>CM019148.1:188275256-188329240 GCA_009733165.1 Naja naja
TTTTTTTTTTTAACAAATTTTATTCAATTTTTAACAATTTTTTAAAACAGCTCTTTTCAGTAGACAGCATGTTCCAGTCATCACTTTTACATGCAAATGTGACAGTAGATCTATATTCCTTTTAAACATTTGACTTCACTTCTATTCCATTTTAGCGGACAAAGGGTCAAAAAAATTAATCCTAATCTCAAATCTTAATCTCATTCTGTATAGCCCCCAGTTCATTTCAAGTTAATTGCAAATATACATATATATTTTAAAAACTTCATGTATAAATCTTACAAATAACAATATATTTGCCCATCATATTAAAGATAAAGTTCATCCATGTCTAACCTTTAATTATCTTCACATTGTTAATACTCTTTTATCATTTACAGAATTCTTTTGTCCGTCAGATTTGCCCTTTCATCACATATTCTCACCATAATTCTAAATCCATACCCATGTTAACACTAAAAGAATGAAAAAAAAAACCTAGACTTGCACCCTTTTACTACTTTGAAAGTGACACCTCAGTGGTTAATATAGTAACATAATCATAGTCATTCCCTTCAAAACGAAGATAGAAAAAAGAAAAAGAAAATGGAAAAAGCTCCCTTACAATATATCTCTAATCGGTTGGGTTCTGCAACACATATCCCCCTAAAATTAATTTATGGTTCCAAAATAATAATAAAAATAACTAATCTTGGTTATTGACAAATCCATTTTAAGCACTTTCTAAAATCATTTCAATTAATTCAATTCATCTAATCATCATTTAGCTTTCTTTTGTGGATAAGAAATGAAAAATGTGACCTTTTACCAGTAAAATTGTCAGTAACCCCTATTGTTTTACACTTTTATAATTACAATAGATTCTTATTACCATTTCTTCATGCAGAACCCCTTTTAAATCGTCAGCCATTGTCTCTATGCAAACAAGTTTCTCTCTTTGTTATGTAATTCCATATCTCTCTATCTTTTGTTCTTGTTTCTTGTTCCTTCTCCTCTCTTTTATCCCTATCCTTCTCTATCCAGTTTGAATCCTCTCTCTCTCTTTACCTTTCTGCTCTCTATCCTTCTGGACCTTTCTAACATGCCTAGTTTCATAAATGTTCCTTTTTAATTACCTTCTTAAGTTTCATTTTTTGACCATCCTCCCCTTTTATTTGTATTAATCTTTGTGTTAATTGTCTTCTTAAAATAGCTTTAAACATTGCTGGCCCCTTCTCCTCCCTATTATCCTGCTCTCCCCTTCTCTATCCAGTTTAATCCCTCTCTCTTTACCTTTCTGTTCCTTTCCTTCTGAACCTTTCTGGCATGCTTAATTTTAAATGTTCCCCTTTTAGATACTTTCTTAGGTTCCGTTTTTTAGCCACCCTTCCTTTCCTTTTATTTGTATTAATCTTTGTATTAATTGTCTTTTTAAAATGGCTTTCTCCTCGCTGGCTCCACCCTTTCCACGGCTTCTTCTTCTTTATTCAGCACCGAATGCCCATATTTTCTGCAACATGCCAAGTTAGTTCAGTCACTTCCTGTAACAGTTCTTTCATACTTTTAAACTCCATTTTAATTCTTTGGATGACCACCAAAATTTTAATTTTCCTTGTTTCTTCTTCTTTAAATTTTCTATGATCCTAACCCAGGTCCAGAATCTATATCAATATTACCAATTAGTCCGGCAATCCGTCTTTGTGTATTCAAGCTTTCACTTTCTATAAGTCCTCGTCTCTTTAAAATGTAGCAACTCCAATCCACAAAGGAACAAGATAGTTTCTTACTTCTTTAGCTTCCAATTTTTCTCCACAAAGTGGCACTTTCTGCACAGAGTCTTAACCCTTTCCTTTTATTTTGATAATCAAAGTTTTCCGAGCCCCAAACTTAAGTTCTTCGGGCTTCTTCCTTTCCGGTTGAAGCCCCTTATAGCTGTCAGAAATATTTTACTTATTTTTCTTCACTTGGAACTCGCCGCTTCTGTTTCTCTTTTTCAAAACTCATCTTTATCTTAATCCGGGGTGCCTTGATCTTACCATCCGATACTCGGTTCCTCTGCTGTCGACTTCTCTCTTTCCTCCTGCACCAATCTTAGTCCGTTGAGACCTTCTCTTGAGGTGGCCATTTTTGACCACTTCTTGGCGTCTTGGAGGAAGAGACCAGACAAAGGGGGAATCGGCTCCCCTCACTCTGGCTGGCAGATTTCCTTTCTCCGCCCCCTGAGGCAGCTTCAGCCCGAACCTTGCAGGATCGGGCTCTCCGTGATCAAAGCGCCTCTCAAGTCAACCAGTCCACCATTGTTATTGTTATTGTTATATAACCTCTTCCTTTCTCATTGTGACTTGTCAGATACTAACATGGCAAGCAATTACAACCCTAGATCCCAGGTAGCCCCTAAGGACATGGATAAGTCCAAACAGCCTAAAAAGCCTTCTAAGGCAGCAAAAAAGGATGCACTAGATGTCATCAGGCCTTGGAAAGGCAAGTTGAAAACCATACTGAGGGGCAGTACAGACTTCTTCTTCCCCCTAGTAATACCTACTACATCCCAGGCTCATAGCCCTACAGGCTCCTCTAGACTTATCCAGAAGGAGCAGTATTTCAGCCCAACCTCCCCGGAGGTTACCTCTAACACTCTCTCCTCAAGAAGAGCCCCAGAAGCAACCTTCACGCCAATGGCAGCAGTCTCCAGACAAGGAGGAGTTACCAGAAGAAATCTCTGTCAACATGAGGCGTGGATGGAGCTAGCAATCCAGAAGGGCATAGCAGCAGGCGTCCAACAGGCAATTCAGGCAAGGCAACAATCTACCATTTCTGAAGGTGGATCTCTTTCCCATTGATCCCTGGACATCATGGATCCTCAGCTTCATCAGGTACCACCCCAGGTAGAAACATCTTTTCCCTCAGACAGAGTCCCATAGTACATACATGACATGGGAGATCCAGTGGATCCAATGGATCAAATAGAAGAGGGGTCTGTCCACACCTTTGACCAGATCCTCTGAGGCGGACCCCCTAAAAAGGGGCATGTCAGATGATGAGGGCCTTATTCTCGACCTTCCTGTTTTTACGGGTTTATTCTGCCCGCAACTATTCAAATCCCTATTGTTTAAGGCCAAGAATATGGCAGGTTTAGACAAACCGGGTCCCCCTCCTCCGCCATTTCAATCTCCGGGTGGATCAGATGATCTCATATTTTCCCAGCCGGTCACTGAGGCAGATGTCAACCTGGTGCAGAAACAATGGGCTGCAGCCACCTCATACCCCACCCCCATGGGACATGACAAAAAGTACTTCTATTTGGCACCAGAATTTTCTAAACTTTTAAACACTCCAGATGTGGATGAGCCTATAATTACCCTCGCTTCCTCATCAACTATTCCAAGCAAAGCTGAAGAGGCCCTTAAGCCTGAGGAAAAGAGGGCGGAGCTAGCTCTCTGCAGGGCCCACGTCTCTGATGCTTGGGCCATTAAAGCGGCCACTGCCGCATCCTTCTTCACGAGATCTTATCCCAGCCTCCAACATCAGGACACATCGAGACGTGGCCAAACTAATCGCTGCTGCAGAATTCTCTGCAGTTGCCACCTTCCATGCCGTCAAATTTCCATCCAGAGCGATTGCCTCCCAAATTGCGGCCAGGAGGTTACTTTGGCTCAGACATTGGCAGGCAGACGCCAAACACAAGTGGCACCTGGCCTCCGCACCCATCTCAGAGGACAAGCTATTTGGCAGTGTGCTTGACCTCCTTTTAATTGAGACCTGAAGTAAAAAGAAAATTCTTCTTTCTCTCTTTCATCATTCAGACTCCAGGTCTCCACAGCCATATCAAAGGGGTTTCTTTCGTCCCTTCTACCAGGGTCCCTATTACCCAAGGTAATAAACGCATTCCTTTGTTCTTTGCCCCATTCAAGGAGCTCCACATTAGCCCCCTTGGTGGATTTGTATAATGGGGCTGCCATCCGGGCAAAATTTGGAATCCAAATACGGCAAAAGCCCGCCATTCCTAGAAAGCCCCTTAATTGTCGTTTGGTTTGGGGTTCGGCCAATGCTAAAATGGCTTGTTTCCTTTCTGGTCCTAGTGCTCGGCTGCCTTCCTTAATATCATATCCTAGATATCTGACACTCTGTTTTACCAACTGTGCCTTTTTCCGGGAAATCCTATAACCCCATTCCAGCAAGAGATCTAACAATGCTTTGGTATTATCCCAGCAGGTATCCTCATTATTCCCTGTGACTAAGACATCATCCACGTATTGCAATACTATATCTCCTTGTTGACAAGGGACAAAGTATTGCAAATCCTTAGCTAAGGCTGTTCCAAATAATGTGGGGGAGTTTTTAAAGCCCTGAGGCAGGCGAGTCCAAGTATATTGTGTTTTAGTTCCTGTGCAGGGATGTTCCCATTCAAATGCAAACAGGGGCTGACTCACAGGATGTATTGGAATGGTAAAGGATGCATCCTTTAAGTCAATTACAGAGAACCAACTAGCCTGAGGCGGGATTAAGCTAAGAAGGGTATGTGGGTTTGGCACCGCAGGGTGTATGGTCACTGTTAGGTTATTCACGGGCCTCAAATCTTGCACCGGCCTAAAAGACCCATTGGGCTTTCTAATTGGGATTATTGGGGTGTTCCAGGGTGATTGAATATGTACCAGTATGCCCGCCAAAAGATACTTTTGAATGCTATCATAAATGGCACAAATCGCTTCCCGGGCAACTGGTCTTTGTGGGACACGAATAGCGCCTGGCTTCACCTCCACAATTACTGGAGAATGATGTGCTGCAAACCCTGGTGGATTATCTTCTGCTCATAGCCCCAGTACCTCAAATAAATTCCATTTGTTATCTTGTTTCCCTTGATCAACTTCCTTTCCTACCATTAACCTCCATGTTTCTGCTGGTGAGTGGCTTACTGTCACTCTCTGTTGGCCCTCATCAAAGGAAATGGTGGCGCCCAATTTACAGAGCAGATCCCTGCCTAACAATGGAATTGGGCATTCAGGGATGTACAGGAATTCATGTTGTATCTCCGATCCCTTAAAAGTACAGGTAACTGGTTTTAACACCCGATGCCCCAAAATCTGACCTGACACTCCCTGGACCCGAATCTGATGTGGTCCAGCTGTGTAATAGGCTTATTAACAACAGATCTTCCTGCTCCCGTGTCTACTAAAAAAGTCATTTGGTGACCCCCTATGTTCATTGTAACCAATGGCTCGGGTGGGGCCTCCTCCAAGCCTGGTCCCTGTCAGTCTGACCAGCCTACTTCAGCCAACCCCAGCAGCTCTCTTCCCTGTGGTCCAGTAGTCTGCCCAACGCCTCTACCAAAACTACCTCGGCTAAAACCTCCTTGGCCAAAACCACGCCTTCCTCTTCCACCACCCCATCCGGAGAACCTCTCCTGTGTCATTTCTCCATTCATCCCAAAACCAGATCATACGGCTGGTCGCCGTACAAGCCCCCTGCCTCGCATCATTTTCTTTGGACATTCTCTACTCCAATGTCCCTCACCTTTGCAATAGGCACATTGGTTAGGGCCTAGCCTGACTCCTCGGTTGGGAGGACTTATGGCCATACCTTCTTGCAAGGCCACCGCCAACAACTCAGTCTTTTTCTGCATTCTGGCATCTTTTTCCTTCTTTTCCACTTTATCCCTATTCACATACACTTTCCTTGCTATTTCCAACAATTCACTAGTATTCTTCCCCAAGGCCCCTTCAACTCGCTGCATCTTTTTGCGAATGTCTTCATAACTCTGTGCTATGAATCTCTCATTCAACATTCTGACATTATCTGGCAGCCTTGGGTCTACCTGTGTATATAACTCATACTCCTCGATCAAATGCTGAAGAAAACTTTCAGGACTCTCATCTGCCTTCTGTGTAACTAGAGATGGCTTTGACATGTTCACAGGGGGTTTCCCCACCCCTCTCAAAGCCTCTACTACCAAATTTTGATACTCCCTCAGCCTGGTCCAGTCCTCATCCCTCGTGGGTTCCCAGCCAGGATCACTTTGGGTGCCCTCTCTGCTAATTCTGCAGTAATATCTTCCACATTTGGGAACCTAGCTTTAACACATTTCCTCACAGCTACCTTCCATTTTTCCTTCTTCTCTGGAGTCAACAAAGCATTCATTAACTGCTGCACATCCGACCATGTCAGGTCATGAGTGCACATAATAGTCTGGAATAAATCTGCCATTTCCGTGGGCTTAGTAGATAATGGCCCATAATGTTGTTTCCAATTCAAAAGATCAGTTGTCATGAATGGGACATACTGAAAAAGGGGCTGGTATTCCACCTCCCCCTGTTGGTTCATGATTGGTTGATTTACTTGTCGCAGCAGCGCCATAAGCTCAGATTTGGCTTCCTCTGCTCGGGCGGCTTCTGCCCGGGCCCTAGCGCACATCTGAGGCCCTACAGGCTGCTCTCTCTATGTTGCCTCCTGGCCTTCCCCCTCACTATGTCCACTACTGGTTTTTATTTTGGGTCTTGCTCTGCCACTGGCCTGTCCCTGAGCCCCTCCATCACCTGGTGCTTGGTATGGCAGCACTGGGGGCAATGAGGGTGCACATGGTGTGGGCGAGGGCCACAAGTCTTCCTCCTGAGTCTCAGTCAGGATTCTTTTCTTCTCTACGTATTTCTGTTTACACGGTACTTTTTCTCCCTGCCTTGGCATCACCCGGGCCCTGTGACCTCTTGGGCGGGCTACACATAGTCTGACCATTTCAGCCTGACATTGTAACAAATCATCAGCCCTTTCTACTAACGCATTCGCCCATTGGTCTATATATGGGAATTGATCAGGTTACTAACTTATGTTTCCAGCAGTCAAGTCCCACAGTGCATCTGTGGTCTCGGACTTGAAGGAACCCTGCAGTGGCCATCCAATACCCAACTTCGGCCACACTTGCTCACACAAGAATTTCAGTCTTGCTCTATTTCCCTTAGGGTATGAGGGGTTACTAAAATATAAATCAAAGCCTTGTAACATGCATGCCATTGTAGTGTTGGGCACGCTCTGACGCCCCCCCCCCACATCCTAACACACTGCCGCTGACTCGCAGTCCTGGAACTCATGGTCACTGATGAGAACTGCAACAGCTTAACCACCCACACAACTTGACATGGACTACTTTAGGATCGCCACCCTGAGTCCAGGAGGGTGATCAGTCCCGCTCTTCTGTCTTCAAATGAGACAGGTACACCAGAGTTTAACAGATACTCACCTGAGTCGTGCCGTCAAGCACCCAGATCCTGGCCAGGAATTGTTCAGACCGCTTTTCCTACTAAACAGGGTTCTTGGACTCGTCCAGAGCACCGTCAGTACCACAAAGCTGCCGCTACCATCTCCCGGAGGCAGGTCCCCCGTGGCGCCTGGAGAATGTTCAGGAGCGACTGCCTGGTGGGCCTGGGGGGTCGAATGACCCTCAGTGAAATATCGCCTTGACCTTTTGGAGTCCCTTCCTGGTCGCCATCTTTTGTAGGAAAAATAAAGGAGACCCAGGCCAAGCTCGTCTATGTAGGAAAAAGCTTTTATTGCACAGGTTTAAACAGCCAAGACAGCAAAAAAAGGTCTGAACCCCGAAGGATTTCAAACAGCATATTTTTATAAGGTTACATTCATAGCTTTGTTATACATCTGAACAGGGGTGTTAACCTTTACTAATATGGTCATAAAGGGAACTGAAACATGCTTAGTACAGATAAAGTTATGTTAGGGAGTTACATGTGATATATGGCCAGACATAGGGAGGAACAACAGGATACATCTGTCTGGGTCAGCAAGATAAAAATATACATGGTGCTGGCGAAGCTGTTTTTATGCACAGTTAGTAGTCTGTCAATATGAGCCAAAGTTTCGGGCCTTCCGGCCTAGCAAAGCCTAAACCCTAGTTTGGACTGTCTCAGTATAAGGCAATCTGTAATCAAATGTCTATTGAAATATGATTGTTTTTTGGTTCCTGTATCCCACAAAAAAGAGTGCTATCCTTTTTGCAAGTCATGGCCCTCTAAACTTAATATTAGCTTATTATTTAAATTAATCCATTCCTTATTCCAAATTAACACTGTTGCTTTATAATACATCTCCCAGTTTGGGAGTCCAAAGCCACCTTTGCTTTTATTATCTTTTTTTATAACAATATTTTTTTATTATTTGACAAAAATACAAACTCAGTATACAGTGTGCCGGTAGATTGTGTCTCATCTTCTCCAATATCATTGAATACAAAATATTCCATATTAATAAATTAATTTTCCTTACTACATTTTGCTTTATCATATCACCACCATTCCCAGCCCCTGAATATACAGTATAAGCAAACCACTATTACATTGTTACAAACAAACAAAAACATAAAAATTCTTTTTTTGAGAACAGTGTGTGTCCAAACCTTCCCTTTTCCATACAGATATAATTTCAATTTTTAACACACTTCATGTGTTCTATCCCAATTATCATAACAGTTTATGCTATTTTCCTTTATTCTCCTGCAATATTTTCCATTCAATTTTTAATACACTTTTATCTATAATGTTTACAATCTTATATTTCTTATAAGACATATTTTACCCTGTAATTATTACTTCAGAGGATAATACCCCATCTTTCTTTTACCCATCATTGTTTAACATTTATATTTCTCCTTTAGCATTATTGTTTCTATTACACCTCAATTTTAATAAAATCTCTATTACCTATCCATTTCTGCTTGGCACATTCATTTTTATTTGTTACGCTTTTTAACAATATAAAGTAAAGATATTATAAATGTATATAACCATTGTAAATAGGCTAATTATTCCCATTTCAATTCAATTCAAACACTAATTACCATATCTATCTTATTTATCCATTCCCATAAAATATTTTCATCATAATGGCCTTAAAAAAGGAAAGGAAATACACATCATATTGATCCTCTAAAACTTCTAGCTCCTATCTGTTTCTAAAATAACTCTGCAGCTCATGTACCCTTGCAGATTTCTTTAATTAATTTGATTTATTTAACCATTATCTCGGTGTCCAAAAAAATAAATAAATTCTCTAAACCTGGTATATTTCTCTTGTTTCTGTATATCTTGTTTCCATTTACTGCTTCCCCTTTTTTCCTGCCCCCCTTTTCCTCCCTTATCTCTTATTCACTTTTCTAATTAATTCTCCTTCTGGAATCCTGTCTCTTGGTTTTTCCTTGTAGCATTGTAATTATACTTTTTAAATTGTTGCTTCAAATCTTAAAGTCTTAACTCTCTTCCTTCTTTTCCCTTTTTTCCCCTTTCACTTTTTAACAATTGTTTGATTCTTTAAAATGGCTTCCTCTTCTTTGTTCCGCCTTCTTGTTCCACCAATATTTCCTGTTGTTGCATATATTTCAGAACCTCCATTTTTATCAATTGTAGCTCTTCTTTAAGTTGTTTAAATAACATTCTTGATTCTTCCATGGGTATTAACATTTTAAAGGGGTTTCCCCTTTTTCTTCAAAACATTTCCCAGTTAGCTTTAATCAGCTTAGTATCTTCTGTCCATAAAAACGAAAGTCCTCCAAGTATCCAAAGTTGTTTCTTATTTCTTTAAAACACTTTCCCTTTTCAGGGGCTTAAGCTTGCAACAAAGTTCCAAATAGAATGTATTTTAAAGTATATCTTTCTCTGTTGCCAATCCATTCTCTGTTCTTTTAAGTCTGGGTAGTATCCTCAGTCTCCAGACACACCCTCCTTTCACTTTTTCCTCTCTTCCTCTATTGCTTCCTTTCTCTTCTTTTATAGAAAAAAAAGTATTAAAGTCTCTCAAAAGGTCTTTAACACTTGGCAGATTATTTCCAGCTATATAAAAAAGCCTGTTAATGTCCAAGTGTATTTGTATCCATCCAAGCCATCTCAATATTCTTTGTCATTCAAAGCTGTTAACATCAAAGAGGAAGAGGGGAAAAAAGCGATAAACTGGCTTTTCACTTTCACCCGCCGCTTTCCTTCTCTTTTTAAAAAGTTGTTACTGTTTCCCACTGTTCAAAACCAGGTACCTTAGTAGATGTTTCAAGCCTGGATCACCACACTTTCTCTTAATCACTTCCTCCTGCACAAACTTGTCCACTTGAGGTCTTCTTTGAGGTGGCCATTTCTGCCTTTGGGAAAGGGAAAGATCGGCTGAGGAGGAGAGATGCAGCTCTCCTCACTCCTGCCGTCAGCTCCCCCATCTTCACCACCTCTACGGGGTGGTTTTAACCCCTGAGCCAAGCGGCTCGGGGTCTCCAGCAACGAGCACGGACCGAAACCGCGCACAATCGCGGATTTTGCGTCCGTCACCGAAGAGGCTCAAACCGGATATCTGCTTTTATTATCTTGTAGCGCTTTCATTATTATTCTAGGTTTTTTCCCTAGCCATATAAATTTTGCCATAATTTAATTCATCTCATTGGAAAAAAAATTCTCTAATTTAATGGGGATCATTTGAAATAGATATAAAAATCTGGGTAGGATAGTCATTTTCATCGCCGCTATTCTTCCTAATAGTGATAGTTGTAATTTGGCTCATAATTCCAAATCTTTGTTTGTTTGTTGTATAAGTTTAGTATAATTATTCTCTTTTATTGTTATACAGTGTGCCATCAACCAAATACCTAAATATTTAATTTTCTTTGTTATTTGCAGTCCCATTGCTCTTTCCAATTCCATTTTCTGTGATTCCGTCAGATTTTTAGTTTAAAGTTTAGGTTCTTGTCTATTGATTTTGATGTCAGATATGTCATGCCCCTGGTGGAGACTGACTCTGAGGGAGAGGAGGAACAGCCGACAGGGAGTGGAAGTGTGGTTCCGGAGGTTGTGGAGGAGGCTGGGGAAAGGCAGAGGCTGGCTGAGCAATCAGAGGAGGACCCAGGCTGAAAAGGAAGAACTAGCACAAAAAATTAGAAGTGCTAAACAGAACTACTTCGATACATATTGAAA
The DNA here is from genome assembly GCA_009733165.1 of Naja naja. Taxonomy (NCBI): domain Eukaryota; kingdom Metazoa; phylum Chordata; class Lepidosauria; order Squamata; family Elapidae; genus Naja; species Naja naja. The sequence goes on from CM019148.1 coordinate 188,286,179, forward strand.
AAAATATAAACAACTTTTGCATCTCATTTGGAAACCAAGGACCCAGAGTATGGAGGAAGGATGGAGAGGCACAAACTGCAACATGCTTGAAGTCCAGTGTGAAGTTTCCACAGTCTGTGTTGATTTGGGGAGCCATGTCATCTGCTGGTGTTGGTCCACTGTGCTTCATTAAGGCCAGGGTCAACACAGCCGTCTACCAGGAGATTTTGGAGCACTTCATGCTTCCTTCCGCAGATGAGCCTTATGGGGATTCTGACTTCATTTGGCACCTGCTCACACTGCCAAAAGCACCAAAACCTGGTTCAATGTTGGTGGGATTACTGTGCTTGATTGGCCAGCAAACTCACCTGACCTGAACCCCATAGAGAATCTGTTAAGATGAAATACCAGAATGTTTTAATATAGAATAAACATTATCAATATGACATATTCCATTTAAACTACATGTCCCATGATGCAATATTCCACCTCACCCCTCCCACCTGATATAAAAGGTACTAACCACTACTTTGCTCTCCACTCTAAACTGTGTTCCAGTGATACAACGTATATAGAAATGAGATCAAAAGGATAGACTTATTAACTTGGAAAATAAACAAAATAATTCTTGATTCTAATTATATGGTAGCAGAGATCTGTTGCCAAACTTAACTCACAAAAAAAATGTCAATCAGAAAAAAGAAGAATTAACACGAGAGCCTTCACCCGCCAAATAGCAGCTCAATTGACTCCTGTAAGGACAATAACAGGAGCTGTTCCGGATGAAGAAATTGAGAAACAAGATGAAATGCCTTTTAAAGGTAAAGATATAGATTCTACAATAACCAGAATAATTAATATATCTAAAAGAAGTAAAAATCCAATAGGGGAAATAAAAACGCTTTTAGAAGATCATAACAACGTTAAAACTAATGAAAGACAAAACAAAGCTAATGATACTAACCCAATCAGCCCTTCAAAAGACAGTTTAACGTTAACTGAACCTGAGAATGAAGCTACGGCACCATTTTCAGAGTAACAGACCTTTCAAATTCAACCAACCAAAATGGCCGCCCAATGACCAATCACAACAAAAAATTCAAAATGCAGGGCAGGTAAGGAAGAAAGCAGTAATTCTGTAAAAGAAAATGAAAATACCAAAAGCGATTGCGAAGGAGAGGATCTTGAATCAGAAAATAGTTGGTCTGTAATCTACATGCAGGAAATAAAAAACTCAGAATCCCCAGCCACAGAAAAACCGACTGCATCTCAAATGGCCCAGAAGCTTAATACAGACACCCGAACTCCAGGAGATCAAAGGCAAAAGTTTACCTTCAGATACAGAGGGCAATAGAGACTTTGGAGGCCACATTTGGCAGCACCTTCAACCTCCTGAATTTTAAAAACACTGAAGCAGATCACTATTCAGGTACCTCACTAATGACAACTCAGAAGACAGAAGAAGCAGCCAGGCTTTTAAAGAAAACCCAGGCAGCAGCATCTTTGAAGAGCAACATTGTAACCAATGATCCAGCTTCAACAGAGGTCCTTGAGATGAATGCAACATTTACTGAAGATAACTCTCAGTTTTATCACCTTTTTTCAACAAAACCTCAAGCAATGGCTACAACAGCTTCAGAAGCTCAAACCATTTATGGAAGCATACCTACCAATACTGTTCCCATGATGTCATCTAACCTACAACATCAACAGGGCAATTTTTACATGCAAGGATTCTACCCTGCAAGCCAAAGTCAATCTTCAGACAACATTCCTTTTCTACTGAATTTCAAAGGTGAGAATCCAAACATTCAACAATCTTCTGAAACACCACATCTGACAGTGACTACACAGAGAGCACCTTCAATCAATGATCAACCCAAGATAAATCCTTGTTTCCTTCAACAAAATCTGATCATCTATCAAGAAAGAAGACCAACAGGACTTTCAAACCTAACTGCATGTATACCCATACCCTTCTGCCAATACTCCCATGTTCAGGGTCACCTACAACAACAATTCAAGAATAATAGTGGTACACAACCTAACATTCTGCCAAACAGTTTCCCTAAATTATGTGCCACAGGTAATAATCTAATGGAGTGGGCTCAACAATTTCAAATTGCTTTAATGAAAGAAAACGCACTTTTCCTTATATTAAACCCACCCGAGAAACCATGGTCATTAGAAGTGAATTGCGTCCACCATAAAGCATTCTGTTTATTGCTAAGCTCACTTGACCAGCTATTTACTACATTATACCCAGTGGTTCTACAATATTTGAAATATGGGAAAAAATCTGTAATCTTTTCCACAGCAAAAACAGAAGTACTACCTCTAGAATTTCTAGAAAATTTCACTCTGCCAGATTAAAGCCAGGTATGAGCACGAGTGAACATTTGCTTAAATTGAATGCTATGAGATCTCAATTATTACAAAGGGGGGAAATTATATCTGAGGAAAGTTTTATTAGTATTATTATCAATTCTCTCAATTCATCCTGGGACAATTTTCTTAATCAGATAACCCAGGCTATGGAAATTTATCCCTTGAAAGTCTATCTGGAAGATTAATAGCTGAGGATAATCTCAGAAAAGATAGAGCATTAATGCGTAGGGAACCCAGAAATACAAGGAGGGTGGATTTTGATGAGCAAGTAAATGTTCTGCAGGGGTGCTACACATGTGGTTCAAAAGATCATTTTAAGAAAAATTGCCCAAGAAAATTTAGAGGAAGACCAACTAATGAATATGCCCGAACACACAATATCAATTTCCAAAGAAAAGATCTAATTCGGGCAGAGATATTATGACAGGACCCCTAGTAATCAAAGATTAAGTATTAACTCAAGACGCAGGAAATCACTTAGTCCAAGAAGGGGTAGAGTATCCGAAAGAGAAAATGATAGGAACAATAGCGAATCTGTAAACGGATTCAGGGATATTGATCCCATCTTTAACAAAGGTAAGAAAGGAAATTACTGGTTATTAGACTCTGGGGCTACATCACATACTTCATGTGTCAAAGAATTGTTTACTTCCTTCACCAAAATGTCATTCAACATAAAAGCAGCCAATCAAAAACTCGTAAAGGTTGATGGGAAAGGGAATGTTCATATTCCAGGTATTGGTAATATAAGCAAAGTTCTTTTCATGCCAGAAATACCTTACAATGTTCTTGCTATGGTAAAATTGAGTAAAGGAACAAAAATAGAAGTATTATTCAAAGATAGTAATGTTTTGTTAACTAATAATGGAAAAGAAGTTGGAAATGTAGTCTTATCAGGAGGACTACCTTACTATATACCATATCACGAGTCTATTGAACAGATAAATGCTAGCTTTAGTAACAAAGATGAAAATAGTGATGGTATAGAAGAAAAAGAAAGGGAAGAGAATATAGATGATGATTGTAATACTGATGAATGTAACACAGAAGGGGAAAATAGTAACAGTGTTGATAACGTTGATGTTGAACATGTTGTAACTGAACCAATTAATAACAAATGTATTTCTATCGGTAAACCTATACATGATAATTGTGCCCACCTATTACATCAAAGATTGGGACACATTGGTTTCCCAATTATAAAAAAGATGTTAAACTATTCCAAAGGTCTTAAAGTTAACAAATGTGATAATTATTTAGAGTGTTCTATTTGTAAAAGTTCAAAATTAAAAAACAGACCCCAACAAAAGAAATCTATGAGGAGCACCACACACATTTTTCAGCTGATACACATGGATATAGTAGGCCCATTGAAGCCTTCAATTGGCAAAAAATGTTTCTTCCTCTCGATTGTCGATGACCATAGTAGGTACGGTTTCATGTACACCCTCAAACACAAAAGCAAGACATTTGCAAAGTTCAAAGAATTTTATAAGAGAGTTGAGACTCAACATAATATCAAAGTCAAACAGATAATGACAGACAGAGGTTCTGAATTCATGTGCAAAGAATTTAGTAATTGGATTAACAAGAATGGTTTGATACATTACAAAACTTCACTGTTTTCAGCGTATCAAAATGGAGTAGCTGAATGTAGAAACGGTGTTTTACAGACTATGGTTAGGTGTGTATTGGAAGATGCAGGATTAAGTTTTTCATATTGGGGAGAGGCCATTCTATATTCAAATTATACACTGAATAGATTATGGTCTAGCGTAATTCAGAAAACCCCATATGAAATCATGTATAATTGCAAACCTAAATTATCTCACCTTCACGTTTTTGGGGTAATGGCCAACGTACATATTCCCAAACAACTTAGACGAAAAGGGGACAAAATCTCAAAAAGGCTAAGATTCATAGGTTATGAGTCCAAGACCAAAGCCTATAGTTTTATGGACAACAATCATAAAATAATAATTTCAGGATCAGCTAATTTTGATGAAAGTGCCAATTGGAGCAAAATACATTCAAACAAAATCATAATAGATAAACATGCATATAAAGATAAACAGAATCAAAACCTCACATACAAGTCAACACATCAATCAGACACAAAATAGCAATGAAGGATTGGAAAGAAGGCCACCACATCATTAATACACAAGACATTGATGAAGAGGACCCTGATGAATCATCTGAAAACACTAATGACACAGACAAAAACATCAGAAGATCACCTAGATCAAACAAAGGGAACACACCTAAAATCTTAGAGGACTATGTAATGTCCATTAATTGCGACGTCACTACACCCAAAAACTATGAGGACATTTTGGCTTTTCCCGAGGAGGAACAAATAAAGTGGAAAGACACCATGCAAAAGAGATGGACAGTATAAAAGCACTAAAAGTATACACACCAGCTAGAGTTCCCAAACACAAAAAAATGATTGGAATGAGATGGGTATTCAAGATAAAACATTTAGAAAATAACAAAACTTTATATAAAGCAAGACTTGTAGTGCAAAGGTTTTCTCAAAGATTTCCAGATGATTACACAGATACCTATTCACCTACAGTCAGGTCAGAAAGTGTGAAAACCGCACTAGTCATTGCATCAATTCTAAACGAACATGTGTTTCAATTTGATGTACAGACAGCGTACTTTCACGCACAACTAGATAAAAAAAAATTATGTCAGAGCACCACCTGGAATTGACCAAGATGAGGGCAAAACATGGCTATTAAAGAAAAGTCTCTATGGTCTGCGACAATCAGGTAAGCGTTGGTATGATTGTCTTTCTAAAACACTTAGGCTGATAGGTTTTACTGCCACATCAGCTGACAAATGTGTGTTTGTCAGGAGAGATCAAGGTTCCTATGAGAAAGTATTAGTATATGTTGACGATATTTTGTACATCAGCAAAAGTAAATCCAAATGTGATCAATTTGCTCAAAAACTCAATGAACATTTTTCACTAAAATCATTAGGAAAGGTTGATAAATACCTGGGAGTTCAAATTACCAAAACCGATAATTTATTTATTATTTATTTATTAATTCGACTTATATGCCGCTCCCTCTCCGAGGACTCGGGGCAGCTTACAATTAAAATACGACAGTAAATAAATTAATTAAAAAGATATTAAACATTTAAGCCGAATTAACATTTAAAACCCCAATTGAATAACCCCAATGATAATGGTTTCATACTATCCCAAAAAGAAAAAAAATTAGAAATATTATTGAAATGCAACATGACCAACGCTAATCCATCTGATACACCTATGCAGGCTGATTTTATAAGAAATATGTATAATGATGGTGAAACTTTTAATGAAAGTACACTATATCGATCAACAATCGGTTCATTGCTCTATATAGCCAATTGGACCAGACCCGATATATCTCTCCCTGTCAACTTACTATCTCGACATGTAAGCAACTCAAAGGTATACCACTGGAACGCTATTAAAAGACTGCTAAGATACTTGAAACATACAATAAACGCCACATTGACACTCACCCCAAACATATCGAAGTCACCAATACTCTCATGTTATGCAGATGCGGACTGGGCTAGTGACATTAAAATGAGAAAAAGCACCTCAGGATATGTCATATATTTAAATGAAAGCCCAATACATTGGTACATGGGAAAACAAAAGCTTGTGTCAACCTCAACTACAGAGGCAGAGTTTGTATGTTTGTCGAAAGCGGCAAACAATTTAATATGGTTCGATGATTTAATGATAGACATTTGGAAAGAGCCTGCATACCCAATAATCATACAGGAAGACAACAAAGCTGCCATTGACATATCTAAAGCTGACGCAGTTGGTTAAAGATCCAGACATATAGACATTAAACATAAACATGTGAGACAGTTATCAGAGATGGAATTTATAAAGGCGGTGCATTGTGAAATGAAAGAACAAACTGCAGATATATTAACTAAGCCACTCCCATCAAATCAACATATGTATCTAACAAAGAGACTATGTGTAAATATATAAATAGTGTATTATAGTTACAGTACTTGTAATAATTTTGATTAAACCAATCTGGTATTAGAAGATGAAATACCAGAATGTTTTAATATAGAATAAACATTATCAATATGACATATTCCATTTAAGCTACATGTCCCATGATGCAATATTCTACCTCACCCCTCCCACCTGATATAAAAGGTACTAAGCACTACTTTGCTCTCCACTCTAATCTGTGTTCTAGTGATACAATGTATATAGAAATGAGATCAAAAGGATAGACCTATTAACTTGGAAAACAAAACATATATTCTGATTCTGATTATATGGAGTTGTTTGGCTTGATTCTTCTTAACATAACAATCTATGAGGCATTGCCAAGAGAAAGATGAGAGACATGAGACCGAACAATGCAGAAGACCTGAAGGCTGCTATTAAAACATCCTGGTCTTTCATAACACCTCAGCAGTGCCACAGGCTGATATCTTCCATGCCATGCTGCATTGAGGCAGTAATTGCTGCAAAAGGGGCCCAGACCAGTACTGAGTACATATGCATGCTTATTCTTTTCAGAGGTCCAATATTGTTCTATGTACAATCCTTGTTTTATTGATTGCATGTCATATTCTAGTTTTCTGAGATTGTGGATTTGGGGTTTTCATGAGCTGTAAGCCATAATCATCACAATTATGAGAAATCACAGCTTGAACTATGTTGCTTTGCATGTAATGAGTCTATCTCATATATTAGTTTCACCTTTTAAGTTGCATTACTGAAATAAATGAACTTTTGCACGATATTCTAATTTTTTGAGTTTCACCTGTACATTCTAGATATGACAAAGATCTTAAAACAGAAGGCTTTTATGATAAACTGACTGAGATAAAATCTTGACAGGTGCTGATGAAAAGGTGATTAAAAACTTTACGGATATTTATTAGAGGTTAAATAAAAGAAGAGCAAGTTAAAGAAACAATGATTGCTTGGGGGGAAAATTTTGGATATGGGATTGATTTAGAGAAATGGCAAAAATTGTGGTCTCAAAAATGCAAAATGACAATGTTAACTGCTTATAAAGAAAATCTGTATAAGATGTTTTACAGGTGACACTTACCCCTGACGAGAATTGTGAGAATGTTTAAGAATAAATCAGAAAAATGTTGGAAATGTCATCAGATACCTGGTTCATATTACCATATGTGGTGGACGTGTGCAGAAGCAAAAAGATATTGGACTAAAATCCACACATGGTTGGAAAAAAATGACAAAAAAACATTTAAACCAGATTTTAAACTTTAAAACTTTAAACCAGAGATATTTTATTGGGGATTTTACTGGAAATATACAGTAAGGAACTGAAATACTTGATTATAAATGTATTAACAGTGGCTAGAATTGTATTTGCCAAAAATTGGAAAAATGAGAAAATACCAATGCAGGAGGAAGTTATTAAGAAAATAATGGAATGTGCCGAAATGAGTAAATTGACATTTGAAACTAGAGAACAAGAAGATAAACAATTTTATAAGATATGGGATTTATTTTATCAATGGTCAGACAAAAAAATATGGAAATGAAATATGTTAGAGAATTTTACAATACAAGGATAATAGAATTATACAGAACATAATATAAAAATGTACTGCTGACTTAGGATGATGTAATGAATTATTATAATATAAATTAATTTAAAATTTTGAATATCTCGTATAAAATGATGGAATAATAGTTTAGTCAAATAAATGATTAACAATGATAATAATGCATACATATATATTAGATTGATAATATGAGAACTTATACAAACTGTAAGTGAGGACTATGGAGAGGATGCACAAAAGATTTGTAACCAACCAAGACACTGTATGTATGTAACTGGAAGATGGTTTTATGTTTTATGTTTTGTTTGTGTATGTTTGTCTAAAAATAAAAATTCTTTTTTTAAAAAAAGAGGAGGACCCAGGCCCATCCCCTATCCATCCTAGGGCATGCAGGGAGGAGAGGATAAGGGAGAGATGTGGTCTCCTTGGGAGGAGTGGCCTTGATCCTCTTCATGGGCTGTAGGTGTGACAACTGAATAAAAGTTTGGATCTGTGTACTGGCAAATGCTGGAAACAAAGCATGTAAATATCTCTAGTTTATAGTTCCTCTCTGAGTTTGGCGTCCTTCCCAGTGTGTGTTATCTGTGGACATCCTCCAGCCCTTATCTTGCCTGGTTTGTGTTGCTTTTTTCCTTCTTCATGCAACTGTTTGTGTGGGAGTTTTTTGTCTTCCGTCAAAGATATTCGGAGCTTGGAAGCAAAGTGAAGGAATAAAAGGGGCTTCACCTGTTTTCTGTGACTGTTTGTTTTGTATCCCACCCTGGGTCATCACAGATATTTCCCTATATCTTTCCAATTCTCTAATTACTCCTTCCCTGTCTCTATGGGGTCCTCTATGATAAATACCAGGTCATCCGCAAAGGCTTGCAATTTATATTCTTCCTTTTTGACTTTAGTTCCTTTTATCCCTGGATTCTGTCTAATTCATCTTAGGAGACTCTCTAGTGACAAGATAAAAAGCAGAGGTGACAGAGGACAACCTTGCCTTACTTTTTTTCTTATTTTAAAACTCTTAACATCAGTTAATATGATGTTTGCTTTCTGGGTAGAATATATTATTTTTATTATGTTCTCAAATTTATTTCCTAATTTCATATTTTGAATTTGTTGTATCATAAATTTCCAATTTAAGTTATCAAATGCCTTCTGGACATCCAGAAAAACAAGGGCCACTTGTTTTCTCCATTGTGGTGGAGATAGCATTCAGGATTGGGTGATCAGTCTCTGCCTGTGATTGGACTGAGTCAGTCAAAAACTTTGATGACACTCCCCCTGCTGCTAGGGTCCTCCCCAGAAATTGACTCAGTCAGCTTGTTGGACGACGTGTTAATTTCTTCTCCTAGCAAATTCAACAAATCCTTTCAAATTCATTGGAAAAATAGGAATAAAAACACCAATCCTGAATTCTATTGCAAGCCGGAACTGGTCTACCGCTTTGACAGCTGTCAAACTGCATCATGGCCAGGGCTCTGCCCTGGTCATTGGACGTTGGATTGGCTGAGGGCCGATCTACAAGGTACTAAGGTTCTGGTTGTGGGAGGAGTTTGAATACCATCCTCACCTCCTTCCCGCACTTTGGCTTGGGAGGCTCCCAGTGGTTTCAGCTGTTGGAGACGCTGAGATTAACTGTGGTAACCTTTAGAGGGGCAGAAGACCTGCAGCGAAGAGTACAGGTAGTGAGAGTAGGTTTAGGAAAGTGAAAGGCTGCAGCGTGATTGGGGTGACTCCAGAGTAAGATCATTGGAGTCAGAGGTGGCAGAATCACAAAAGGCCAACCGCGATGTCAGGAGAGTGGAGGGGGTGGCTCAACGGCCATCACTTTCTCTAAGCCCAGTAGCCCAAGAACAGATGGCTTCATTTTACAGCCCCAAGCCAAAGGACAAGGCTGCAGGAACCCAAAAGGGCTCCAAGGCAGCAGAAAGAGACGAGCACTGCAGGGACAAGGCGCTGGATAAAGTGTGGGCTCGAGGGAAAGAGCAAAATGAGGAGGAAATGGCGCCCTCTATAATTTCCCGCCCAAATGAGGAATGGCCATTATCGAGAGGAGAGAGGCAGCTGCAAACTGACAGGACTGCAGTAGCAGAAGCGGCCATAGGGGGAGCTGAAGAGCAGGAATCTATTGAGGCTTCTGAGATCAGAAACTCTTTCTCTATCTGCCCAGCAATGGAGCAACTGACAGTTACTGATCAGAGGCACAGAATGGCTCCAAAAGCAACCTTTACTCCCATGTCAGCTGGGATCAGACCAGTTAGGACACAGAAACCTGAGTTCCAGGTTAATATGCAGGCTATGTTAAATGAGGCAGTAAGGCAAGGAGTTTCAGCTGTCTTGAGACAGACTAGAGGTTCTCCCTCAGAGGTTTCTACTTCCTCATCCAGACACAGTAGGAGACACAGGTCTCATTATGATGATGATCTTTCCCTGCATACAGAATCAGGTACGTATCTTCCTGCTGTAAGCTCCCACTCCATCACATCTCACAGTGGCCAGCTGATGGACAGGAACTATTCCAATGATGAGGGCCTCAACGAGGCTGACCAAGGCTCTATCCCTGGCTTGTTCCAACCTGCCATATTTAGATCTCTCCTCTTTAAGACCAAAAAGGCCACAGGGCGAGGCCTAGTCCCTGAACCACAGGAGCCTGCAGACCCCTCTGAAGACCCCAATGACCCATTGTTTTCTGAGAAAACAGTCACAGCAGATGTCATCCCTGTGCCAAAGATGTTCACCACAGTCATCCAAAGACAGTGGTCATCCCTCGGGTCCGGTCCAAGCCCTTCCTCCCTAGACAAGAAATTGTTTAATGTAGGAGGTGATCTGTCCAAGGCCCTGGAAGTGCCCGATGGCGACGCCCCAGTTGCGGCCCTGCAAGCCAACACAGACATCCCTGGGGAGCTTGAGGACTCACTGAAGGCTGAGGACAAGGCTGAGCAAACATTGCAAAGAACACACCTGTCAGCAGCATGGGCAGTGAAAGCTTCCACAGCCACTTCTTTCTTCAACAGGGCCTCTCTCATCTGGCTCCAGGAGCTACAGGAGAGAATTCCACTGGACGATGTCAGATCACACCTGCATGTGAACAAACTATTGGCAGCAGTGGAATTTTCAGCTGATGCCACACTGAGTGCTGCCAGCACCTGAGCAATTGAGGCCCCAGAAGGGACAATGTCATACTTACAACACCATGAACTGAAAGCTTTCCAGGTTGCATTGTAGATACAGTTGGTGGAGGGTCTCCTGGAGGCCTGGATAGTTCTTATTACTCTGGAGGAATAATTGTCCCGGATCAGAGATCCCCGCTCAATCTCCAGATGGCCAAGTGAAGCCACTGGGGCTCTGGATGCAAGATTGGCCCCTTGCTGAGTGACACTCTGTCTTCTGATATCCTCCAAGGTCTGGAAATGGAAAGATTTACTAAATCTGCAAACCATGGCCGCCTGGGCCAATGAGGTGCTACAAGGATAAGCTCTGCTCTTTCCACCAACAGTTTCTGGATGACCTTCAGGATCAGGAGCAGAGGAGGAAAGGCATACAGGAGCTCCCATGACCAAGGCATTTGTTCCCTCCACCCCAGAACCGCAAACCTGGAATAGAATCTCGGAAGTTGCATGTTGTCCTGGGAAGTGAAGAGATCCACTGCTGGGCATCCAAAGCGCTCCGACAGCTCCTGAAACAAATTGGGATGCAAACGCCAGTCTGCATGGTCAATGGTGGCCCTGCTAAGCCAGTCAGCCTCAACATTGGCCATGCCTGCAATGTGCTCAGCTCTGAGCGATACCTGATGTCTCTCTCCCCATAAATAGAGCTGCTCTGTCTCCAGCATCAGAGGCCCTGAATGAGCCCCCCCTTGGCGGTTAATGTGTGCCTTGGTAGACACATTGTCAGTCAAGATTAGGATGTCCTTACCTGAGACCACGTCCTCTAATTGTCTCAGGGCCAGATGGACCTCCCGAAGCTCTAGCCAATTGATATTATGGTCCAAATCTGTCTGTGACCATTGTCCTTGAAGCACCCTGGATTGAATGTGGGCACCCCAGCCATGAAGGCTGGCATCTGTGGCCAGCACTAACCTGTCCGGTTCCTTGAATAGGGGTCCCATGGAAAGCACCTCAGATGACCACCATCTTAAAGATTTAAGGACCAACAGTGTTAATCTGACCTGTAAGAGGGAACAACTCCTACCTGTCTTCTGATGAGATAGAAGGAACCATTGGAGTGACCTGGCGTGCAGTCTAGCCCAGGGCACTATATTAATGCATGATATCATTTTCCCCAGGAGCTTAGAAAGTGTAGCCAGGGATATTCTAGGTTTAGATCTCACTTGCCCAATTAACTCCCTGATACTGTCCTGACATTCTTGGGATGAGGACACCTTGCAGGAAATAGTATCTATTACACCTCCCAGATGGAGTAAGGTATTGGTGGGAGTGAAGTGGCTTTTGGCCTCATTGACAGAGAAGCCATACTCTTGGAGCACCTGAATGGTGATTTCTAAATCCTCTATAGCTCTAGATGGGGAAGATGACTGGACCAGTATGTCATCGAGATAACACTGGACACTAACTGGTATAGCCCTAAGGTGGGCTGCCAGGGCTGCCAACAGCTTAGTGAATGATCTGGGGGCTGAGGAAAGTCCAAAGGGCAAGGCCCTGTATTGGTAATGCCTCCCATTGTAGCAGAACCTGAGGAATTGTCGATGAGCAGGGATAATAGGGACATGGAGATAGGCCTCCGTTAAATCAATGGAGGTCAGGAAGTCTCCCTCCCTAATTCCCTCCATTATAGACTGGAGTGAATGCATCTTGAACCGCCGTATTTCACCCGGCAGTTAAGGCGCTTCAAATCCAGAATTGCCATCCATCCCCCTGAGGCTTTTGGGATTACGAACAATATGGAATAGAATCCCACACCTTGATGACCCTCAGGCACTGGCTGAATAGCCTGAATCTCCAGCAGGTGCTGAATAGCTGTTTCCATAAGGTTCCTTCTCTCTGCATTCCTAGAGATAGGGCAATGAATGAAAAACCTCAGGGGCATAGAGAGGAATTCTATAGACAGTCCAGAACGTACTGTCTCCAGGACCAAGTGTCAGTGGTTACTTCCTCCCAACGCCTGGCAAACAAGGCCAGACATTCCCCAATGGGAGGGTTGGTCTCCATTTTATCTGGGGCGTCAGAAGGGATGACCCCCAGCCCCTCAAAAGGGCCATTTATTGTTAAAAGGACGATTTCTACCTGTCCTGTTCTGGCTTTGTTCCTGCCTGGGGGGCAAAAGACCTCTGGGGTCTGGGGAATCCCCCTCCTGTTTCAGGGGTCCTATAATAGGAGCGTCTGGCATAGGGAGTTGGTCTATAATCACTTTTTCTGTACTTGGATGGCAAAACCTTCCCTTTGTCCTTGGAGTGCACTAGGACCTTGTCCAGAGCCTCTCCAAACAATTTATCCCCTTTAAATGGGCCGTGGCCAACCTCCACTTGTGCCTCATATCAGCCTGCCATTGCTTTAGCCAGAGCAAGCGACTTTTGTTTTGGTTATCTCTCTTAATTTCATATCATAAAAAAGAAAAAAACAAGCAATCACAGCAATAACAAAATGATATCAGTCTGTATCTCCCCTTTTAATAATGTATATTCCACTATTTTCTAAACAATCTTATCATTTCTTATTTATTTAAACTAGTCCTTATACTCTTGCAGAATCCCCTTCTTATAATTCTCAATCAACCATTATCTCTGTGCCTTTTAATTGAACAATTCCATTTCATTGTTATGTGCTTGCCATATACCTTTCTTTCCAAATCCCATTTCATTCTTGCCCTCTTTTTATCACTCCAATTTCTATCTCCCTTCTTTTCCATTACTCCCCACTGAAGTTTCCTTTCCTGCTGTTTCCCTTTCTTTTGTTCGGTTTTTAGAATAAATTCCCTTTTAATTACAATGTTGAACCTCCTATTATTAATTCTCTTTCTATTACTGCTTTGCATAAGTTTCCATTGATTCAAGCGTTCATTTAACCCCGTAGACAGAGCTTGCAACTTGGGTGTCCTCCTGGATTCACAGCCCAGTTTGGAGGAGCAGGTGGGAGCCGTGGCCAGGGGGGCATTCGCCCAGGTCCTCCTGGTGCACCAGTTGCATCCCTACCTGGACCAAGATGCGCTACGCATGGTCACTCATGCGTTTGTTATGTCCCGGATCGAGTACTGCAATGCAATATGGGGTCCTTGAGGACCACACAGAGGCTTCAGCTGGTGGAGAATGCAGCCGCGCGGGTTGTGATGGGGGTGTCCCGATACTCCCATATTACACCCCACCTGCACGAGCTGCATTGATTGCTGGCTGCCCTCCACGTGAGATTCAAGGTGTTGGTGCTTACCTACAAAGCTCTCCATGGCTTAGGGCCAGGGTACTTGCGGGAACATCTCCTGCCAGCATCAAATACCAATCGCCCAGTGCGCACCCACAGACAGGGCCTCCTTGGGGTACCATCAGCTAGACAATGTAAGCTGGCGGTCCCTAGGGGGAGGGCCTTCTCTGTGGGGGTGCCCACTTTGTGGAACCAGCTTCCCCTGGACCTGCGACTGGCCCCCGACCTTCGCTCCTTTCGCCACGGCCTAAAGACTTGGTTATTCGAACAGGCCAGCCTGGACTGATGGGGGGTTGTTTTAATATTTTAAATGTTTGTTAATGGGTTTTAATTATTATTTGGTCGAATTTGGTTTAATTCTTTTTTAACTTTTGTAATTTGTATGGTTGTTTTTATGTGAGCCACCCTGAGTCCCTCGAGAGAGAAGGCGGCATATAAGACCAAATAATAAATAAAAATAAAAGATGGCCACTTCTTGCGTTGATTTCTCTTCTTCTTGTTCTTGGTATTTTGAAATTTCCATTTCCAAAAATTGCAAACCAAATGATTTGCCTTCTTTTTGTAGCATGTCTTTCATGTTTTTAAGTTCCAATTTAAGGTCCAGTAACATTCCTGAAAACTTTAAACAATGTTTATAAAAGTTTTTCCAACATTTTACTCTTATTGACTCCTCTTCCAAAGATTTCCAGATTGGTTCCACTTTTCAATATCCATTAATTAAAGTTGTAATTCAAAAAACACCATAAACACTTCCACAATTTCCCTTTATTTTCAAATTTCACTTTCACTTTCCAAAGTCCCTATTTTATAGTATCCTAATTCCGGTTATTTTGTATCAAGTAAATCTTTAAAGGATCCAAGTTTTAAAATAGAAGAGGATATGTATAAACAATTCCCTTCACCACTAGATGGCATTCTTCGCTGTATTTAAAGTCAATTCTTTTCCTTTTTCCCGTTTTTTTCTCACTCATTCAAAATTTTAAAGTTCCAATATCTGTAAATCCAAGCATTAATTTTCAAATTTTATTTTCCACCTCGACACAGCCCAGTCCAGCTTTAATAAACCTGTTTGGTGTCAGGGTTGTATATTTAATTATTTCAAATACACGTTTCTTCTTCCGGCTTCTTCCTTTTAGGTACAAAACCGCTTCATCTGTCACAAATTTTCTTTCTTAATTTCTTTGTCCACTGCTTAAATCCACTTTCTTAACAATTTTAAAAGATTTCAAAACTGGGGTACCTTATGCCAAAATTCTCCTGGTTTCTATGCTGTCCTCTTTTTCACCACTCCTCCTGCACAATCTTATTCCAGCTGACTCTTCCCCTTCAGGGGAAGAGTCATTTTAGACCACTACTTCAGACGTCTTCGGGAGGGAGTGTTTGCCAAGCCAGGGAGGGGATATGCGGCTCCCCTCTACCCGGCTGGTAGTCTCCCCTTCCTCCACCATCCCTGCGAGACGGCTTCTGCCCCAGATCTGGATGATTGGGGCTCTCCAATGAAGAAGCATGGACCAAAGCCACGGATAATCGCAGTCTGTGGTCCAACTTTGGGGAAGTTCAACCAGAAGTCTCAGTCAATAGGAGTTCTGATGTACCTCCTGCCTATCAGGTACTTACAGCAGCACAGGGCAACAACAATTGATGACTTAGTAGCCAGTTATCAACACCCTAATTAACAACTAAAAACACAACCAGGAACAATATAAACACAAAGCATAGAACAGCACAGTGTACATATTAAAAGAGAGAGAGAGAGAAAGGTTCCCGGATGATGGACTCCGGCATGAGCCCAAAAATGTGGAAGAATAAATCTTTGGTCCCAGATACCGACTCAGCCTGAACCTTGCAACCTTATCCTGGGACATGTGTATTTACCTTCATTCGTGAGGTAGATTTCAATCATGTATCATAGTGTCAGGCTTTTCCTGGCAGGCTAGACTGATTAACACAAGAACACAAGGAACTTCAGGAAAGTGCTCTTTTGCAGAAAAGCTATTATGAAATAATAATATTATGAAAAAATAATTATGAAATAATTCAAATTCAGTGACTGCTATGTAGCAAGTAGAAGCTCTTTTATAATAAAATGAAAGTTCAAATTCTTGTACTTCTTTCTCCCATCTGAGCTAAGCAGTAGGCTGTGAGAGGCCTAATTTCCATCCATCTCCTTGTACTGCTAATGGCCAAAACTGATGTCTGACCATATGAGAACTAACCTCCTATGCTAAAATTTCATTTACTTGTCCATTTCTATCCCACTTTCAATTTATCCCCTGTATTACATTGAACAACTATTTTTTTAAAATAGGAATTGCATAAGGCTGTTCTAAATTACAGTTGTGATAAAGGCAGAAGCAAATAGAGGCAGGTCTCACTCCCACCCCCTTTCTTACTAAGAGCAGATACTGTGGTTGTATCAGACAGCTAAACACACACACACACACACACACACACACTCTTCAGAAGATATTCTTATTTGCATTATTCTTTCATTATCATTTTCCATATTACCATTAAAAAGACATTTTTAATGGTAGGTGGGCCAAAATCCAGTTGGCTATTTAATGTTAATAATGACACACACACACAGAGACACACCATATACAAAGTACATAAGTGAATATTCTCACTAGAGTTAGACAGGAAACTTTAAAAAGTGTCCAAAATCTAGGAAAGCAAAGAAAAACAAAGCAAAACAAGGCAAAACAAAGGGATAACTTTAGATAGATGTTCCATGAATGTCACTTGCTAAGGAGAAAAATATAGTATTTTGCTTCATCAATCTATGGTAGATGATGGTTGCAATTCCCCTACCACACTTGGGTAAAAGAGATTCATATTTGTAATAATGGCATACTTGTTACACAATGAAACAATTGTCTGCAGTGCTTCTTTCTATTATTGTGAGTATGCTTGTGAGTATAAAGAAAGATCTATGTAAGTCCAGCAGACAGGATACCCTCTGTTTAACCCTGCCCTTCTTAGTGCAAAACAAAGAAATCCCATTTATCTCTCCTGTTTTTCATCTCCCTGCTAATTTAACAGAGATAAAGAAAACTATACATGGTCTCTCATATGAACCCACCTCTTTTCTGTCTGTCTTGCTTTCTAACTGATCTGGGCATTTGGGTGTTTGGATTAACTCATTAGTGGAGTGGTGTTTTGGCAAAGTTACTAATCTATGGCAGTGGTGCATAGCAGTGTGACAGAATTAGACTGGAAATGAAAGTCTAATGAAATTAGGATGTCATGCATACAGGCAGACTGTGATGCTCAAATGATCTGTGGAAGATGTGCATATGTCTCTGTGAGCCTTGAAGGGAAGAAGATGCCTATGCTGCTTTTGCAAACTGCCTTGGAAATGCTAGTTGTCTTGAAGGATAGGCTATATGTCTGTATCTTACATAAATCAATAAGAAACAGGGCTACTGTGTTTCATCACAGAGGAGCAGGACTTCTAGGAACACAGAGACACTATCACAGAAAAAGACAAATTGCCATCTGAAGCAGAGCCAGAGCCAGCCCCATCTTTAAAAAAATATGAAATGCTCTCCTCAGGCACCTGATTTGAGATGGCATGAAAGGATGGACCATTTTTATAGTTAGAGGTAGAAGAGTGACATTTACAGGATTGTAAGAAGTGTTAATCTAAGTTGAGTAGCTTTAGTTACTATCTTCTTAACATTTCTTGGAAAGACTTCGAAGCCTCAGGCAGTACAATATCTTTGTTTAGATTTTGCAGCAGAAATTCAAATCCAGAAAGCACACCCAGATGACTGATTCAGCAGAATTCATAACTTCTTTGTATACCTAATAACATTCAAAGTAAAGTTTATAATACCAACAGTAGATTCTTCCAACACAAGCAAAAAACACAAGCAGCAGCTTCAGAGTTCAGAGCAGAGACTAGAGCAGAGGTGGTATTCAGCAGGTTCTGACCAGTTCTGGAAAACCGGTAGTGGAAATTTTGAGTACTGGCAAATATCACCTCTGAGTGGAGTTTTTACAGTATACTTCCCCTGCCACGCCAACCAAGCCATGCCCACAGAACTGCACTAAAACCACACCCAGACTACTTCTAGTTTAATTTTCCAATTCAGCTCCCATTGGCTGGTCTGTTGCCATGCCTATTCAGTGGCTGACTTTATTATTAAGCTCTATTCCAGTTCATGAATATACTTTGACAGTCTTCAGTGATTTCAGAGAAGAACTCAAGGGCTTTTCTTGCAGGACTAATGCTTCTGAAGTTTCTTTCCAAAGCTGATTTTAGCAGATTTTACATGGCATAGACTCTATGCCATGCCATAGGATCTGGTTACTTGAAGAAGTGTCTGTCTCCCATAATATCTGCCTGACCGGTCCAGTTCTACAAGGTTCCTTCAATTAAAACATGTAATGTATTGGGACCCTGGAAATGCATGTTCTCCATAGCAGCACCTGCCCTCTGGAATGAAGTTCCCCCGCATGACACCTCCCCACCCCATTCTGAGCTGTTTAGAAGAACTATAAAGTACTGGCTCTTCACCCTGGCCTTTGGAGAGAGACAGTGCAGTCCCTCTCTTCATCACACTATTTTTTTTTATCTTTTAAGGTTTTTTTTTTGGTTGTAATAATGGTTTGATTGTTGTGAGCCACTCAGAGTCTGGCTACAAGTTTCATAAATTATTTCTTATTATTGTTGTCATAACACTGGCACTGTGGGATCTCAAGAAAAGTGAACCATTTAGAACCAGATCAGTATTGTGTGCTGCCTGCTTGGACTGATCTGGTCAGTCCATTGACAGCCATGAACAGAACCTCTCAGTGGGGGCAGAAGTTCATATTGTTCATTTCCATAGTTCATGAACTTGTTTCCTGTTACAAGGTGCAGTGGCATCCTTCCATAATATAATACTCTCTCCTTGTGTTGGAACTCAATGCCCCTATTTCCAAAAGAGAAACACCAAATGAAGGATTATACAAATTAAAATCCAACAGGAGGTTGATGTTTCCTTATAGACAAGAAGTCCTGAAAATCATTGGGCAGGCTGTCTGGAGGCCACAGGCTGTGGAAGGCTGGATAAAATCCATCCCTCTGGAAGAAGCCTCTGGCACATCTTTGCCTGTCCTGTGCTCAGAACAAAAGGATTCAATTTTTTTTTTAATTACATTTATATGCCGCCCTTCTCCGAAGACTCAGGGCGGCTTACAATTTTTGGAGCACAACCCAATGTGCTCAGCAATAGCCTTCATTCCATTGTATATGCCTGCTTATTACTAAGCGGCATTTTTACAAGGTCAGCTAATTGCCCCCAACAATCTTGGGTCCTCAATTTACCTACCCCGAGAGGATGGAAGGCTGAGTCAACCTTGAGCCTGGTGGGATTCCATGATTATATCAGCACATTTCTTATTTTATGTCAATAAAAGTATAGATACAGCTTGTTTTCTTTGTCCCACAGGAAGGCATATCATCCTCTTTGTATGTCAATGATGGGCCCTGAGTGGTTCCAGATGGTGCTTGGGCCATTACCCACCACCCTGATCTACAACTCGGCTGATGCCCTAGCGGACGCCTGGCAACAGGCTGCCTCTGGGGCACTCAACCGGGTCATCCCCTTGCAGCCCTTAACCTGGCGCAGATCCCGGTTCTCTGTGGAGCTCCGGGAAATGAAGCATTGGAGGAGGGGCCTAGAGAGCAGTTGGAGGTCCACCCAATCCGAATCTGACTGATTCCAGCTGAGATCCTTTTCAAGGACTTACCTGACAGCGATGGGAACAGCGAAGAAGGCTTACTTCTCCGCTCTCATCGCATCTGCAGATAATCACCTGGCCACCCTGTTTAGGGTCACACGCTCCCTCCTTGATCAGGGGGTGAGGGAGGACCCTTTGCAGGGGCAGGCCGAGGAGTTTGGTCAGCATCTGCTGGATAAGATTGCTTGGATCCAGGCGGTTTGGACACCAACTGGCTACAGTGAGATGTGGAGGTGACATTGAGTCTTGTTGACGTTATCTGGGATGAGTTTGACCCTGTGACCTTAGATTCAGTGGACAGGATTATGCGGAGGCTGAGTGTCACTATGTGTTTATTGGACCCATGCCCCTCCTGGCTGGTTTATGCCGCCTGGGAGGGTACACGTGGCTGGCTCCAGGCAGTTACCAATGCTTCATTGCAGGAGGGGTGCTTCCCCACTGCCTTGAAGGAGGCGGTGGTGAGGCCCCTCCTTAAGAAGCCTTCCTTGGACCCAGCCAATTTGAACAACTTCCATCCCGTCTCCAACCTTTGCTTTGTGGCGAGGGTTGTTGAGAGCGTGGTGGCGCAGCAGCTTCCGGATTTCCTGGAGGAAGCTGATTACCTAGATCTATATCAATCGGGCTTCAGGCCTGGACACAGCATGGAGACAGCATTGGTCGCACTGATGGATGATCTCTGGAGGGCTCGGGATAGGGGATGTTCCTCTATCCTGGTCCTATTAGACCTCTTGGCAGCTTTTGATACCATCGACCATGGTATCCTATTGCGGTGCATTCGGGGGCTGGGAGTGGGAGGCACCATATTACGGTGGTTCTCCTCCTACCTCTTGGGTCGCACGCAATCGGTGTTGGCGGGGGGCAGGGATTGACCCTGAGGCCCCTCACTTATGGAGTGCCTCAGAGGTCAGTTCTTTCTCCCCTCCTGTTCAACATCTATATGAAGCCGCTGGGTGAGATCATCTGTGGTTTTGGGGTAAGGTATCATCAATATGCTGATGATACCCAGCTCTTCATCTCCACCCCGGACCACCTCAGTGATGCCCTCCCTTTTGACCTTCACCACCACTCACTTCTTCCGGGTGACAAAAGGAAGCAGGCAGCAGTGGCGGCTGTGCTACGGAAGGAGCCCTGGGAGTCCCCACCATCCCAGTCTGAGCACCTCCTCTGCCACTCGTGCTGCAGCTGCCAGAATAGGGAGAGCTGGGAGAGCACCACATGGCAGCTGAGCCAGCCAGCTGAACCAGCCAGCTGAGCCCAGGGACGGTGGGGGGTAGCTAGCTAGACCCCAGCCACTGCCGCCACCCAGGATGGGCCATGCCGGTGGGGAAGCCAGCCAACCAGCCAGCCAAGCCTGGGGACTGGGTTGGGGGGAAAGATCCAGGAACAGTGGGGGGGGCAGGAAGATCCAGGAGTGGGGGGGCTAGCATGACTCACAGGCTTATTTGTGAGCAGGCAGGTCAGGGCTGCTCAGTTGGGGTGCAGGCACCATGTGGGAAGGCAGGTTAAAGACAAACCATGAGGACCGAGTGTGTTGCATAGGAGGTGAGGAGTGACTGGGCAGGGTGATCGTCGGGCAGGCAAGTGAGTGAGCGGTGACCAGGTAACTGGGTCAGGGGTGTGACCAGCCAGAAGTCAGTACCAGTTTGGTGACCCATGCCAAATCATCACTACAGGTTCATGTGAACCAGTGCGAACTGCCTGAATACCACCACTGCTCTGAACCCGCTCAATTGTGTTAATGTCCGATATACAGTGTGGGTTCTAGGCAGACAAGCTGTATTCAAGAATTGGTCTGGCAAAGGTTTTATATGCCCTAGTTAGCAATTCAATGTTACTGGAGAAGAAGTGTCACAAAATAAGGTTAACAAATCTTAATGCCTTTTTGGCAATGCTGTTACAGTGAGCTCTTAGTGAGGGTCTTCTACGAGATCGTTTCTGCCCAACTTGTACTTGGTGTTCTGATTTTCATTGCCAATGTGTAGGACAGAGCATTTATTAGTTGAAATTTGGAGTTGCCAATTACATGACCATTCTGACACAGTCAAGGTGGCTTTGTAGGGCAGCAGCATTGTCAGTGGTGTTAAATAATTTTACGTCATCAGTGAAGAGGATGCAACTACTTTTAATATGATCACATAGGTCATTGATGTGAAGCAGAAAGAATGTGGGTCCTAAAACGCTGCCTTGGGGGACACCACTGTTAACTGGTGCTGGATTTGATAGGGCTCTCCCTATTTTGACTATTTGTTGCCTGTTTGACAGGAATGCAGCTATCCACTTGTGCAGGGATCCAGAGATGCCATAAGAGCTTAGTTTCAACAGTAGTTTGTCATGCACAACTGAATCACATGCTTTGCAGAAGTCTATGTAAATTGGGTCTATTGCTTTACCCTGCTGGTCAAGATGTGTGGTCCAAATGTTTCTGCAGTGGAGGAGTTGCAGATTACAGGACAATTTTTTCCTGAAACCAAACCGCTTGTTAGAAAGCAGGTTGTTTGTTTCTAAAGGGAGGGTGAGGGGTTGATTTATAATTGATTCCATGACTTTACAGGTGACACAACATAGTGAGATTGGTCTGTAATTTTCTGCTAGACTAGAGTCTCCCTTTTTAAAAAATAGGTATGACTATGGCTAATATCCAGGGGTGGGATTCTACCAGTTTGCACCTATTTGCTAGAACCAGTTGTTAACTTTCTTAGCAGTTTGGAGAACTGGTTGTTAGAAGAAATCTCCTTTTGTTTTTTTCTACTTTACTGGCCCAATCCTGTAAGGAAGGCAGGAAGGAAACATTGGTGTTGCTTACAGAAGCTGCTCTCCATTAACCCTTATTACATTCTTGGCAGGCCTAGACTTCCTGTCTCTGGAACTTATTTGGATTTTTTTTCTCTCCTTTGATGCTGTTTTGTTTGTGTGGAGCCTGAAATTGACATATGTGTAGCCATTTCACTTAGAAACCTCTTTTTTTTAAGTTTTATTATTTTTTTCCAAGACGAACAAGACAAACATAACATAAAAAACATAAACCAACATCAATTTCAAGTGTGTTGGTCGGTCACAAATCTCGGTGCCATCCCCTTACCATCAATACTCTCCATTGTGGAAGAAAAGAAAAAGAAATATACAGAACAAACAAAAAAATAAAAAAAAAATACAACCGCTATTATCTATTTGAAGAAGTCTTAAAAACTTATACATTTTAGTTCATACATTACCTAAACCATCTCCTCTATTATCCAACATTATTATTAACTCTCTACAATATTATAGTCTCTATATTATATTCTCATTCAACAATTATATTTAACTCCATCATATCCATATATTACCAAGTTTTTTTATCTAGCCATTGATAAAGCATACTCCATATCTTAAAAAACTGTTTTTCTTCTTGATCTCTAATTTCAAATGTTAATCTACTCATTTTGGCACAGTCCAAAATTTTCTTAATCACTTCCTCCTGCACAGGTATCTTGTCATTTCTCTAATTTTTAGCAAATACAATTCTAGCAGCTGTTAATACATTAACAATCAAATATTTCAACTCTTTGCTGAACCTTTCTGGCATAATTCCCAGTAAAAATATCTCAGGTTTCAAGTCTATATGTTGTTGTGTCATTTTTTCCAACCACGTGTGGATTTTAGTCCAATATCTTTTTGCATCAGCACAAGTCCACCACATATGGTAATAGGAGCCGGGTGTCTGGTGACATTTCCAACACTTATCCGATTTATCTTTAAACATTCTTGCAATCCTTCTCAGGGATTGGTGCCACCTGTAAAACATCTTATACAAATTTTCTTTATATGCAGGTGACATTGTCATTTTACAGTTCTGATCCCATAGTGTTTGCCATCTCTCTAAATCTATCCCATAACCAAAATTCCCCCCCAAACAATCATTGTTTCTTTAACTTGTTCTTCTGTTCTAAATTCTAGTAAGTGAACATAAAGTTTTTTAATTACTTTTTCATTCATACCCATCAAAATTTTATCCAATTCAGTTTGTTTATTATAAATACCTTCAGCCTAAGAGTCCTCATCATATCTAGATTGTATTTGCAAATATGAAAACCAATTCATTTTTATTCCTTGTTCCTGTAGTATTTGCATCGATTTAAGTTCACCTTTTTCATTCAAAATCTCTCCATATCTAACTGTTTGTTCCTTTTTATATATTATTGGATATGAAAAAGCTTCAATAGTAGATACCCATAGTGGAATTTGTATATAATATTGTTTCCTAATTTTTTCCCAATTTAAAAACAAAGCTTCTCGAATATAATGCCTTCTAAAATATCCTTGCGTTTTAGTTCCCTTATACCGTAGGAAAGCATGCCACCCTAATAGCAAATCATGGCCTTCTAAAGTTAATAATCTATTATTCCTCAACGTTATCCATTCCTTCACCCACATAAGTCTTGCAGCTTGATAATACAATTCCCAATTGGGCAGTGCAAACCCCGCTCTTAACCTTGCATCTTGTAATAGCTTAAGTTTAATTCTTGTTTTTTTGCCCTGCCATATAAATTTTGATACAATTTTATTTAAATCTTCAAAAAACTCTTTCCCAAGTATAATTGGGATCATCTGAAATAAATATAAAATTCTAGGTAATATATTCATCTTAACTGTTGATATTCCCCCAATAAGTGATAATTGCATATTTTTCCATTTTTCCAAATCTGTCACTATCTGCTGTTTGAGTTTAATATAATTACCTTCTTTCAATGTACTGCATCTTGACATAATATATATTCCTAAATATTTAACCTTACTTGCAGTCTGAATCTCTAATATATCTTCTAATTCTTTCTTACGTCTTGCTAACATATTCGTTGTTAGGATCTTTGTTTTATCTTTATTAATTTTTAAACCTGCCACCATACCATATTCTTCTATTTTCTCTATCAATCTAGGTGCTGATTTAAATGGATCCTCTAGTATAAATACCAAATCATCTGCAAAAGCCTGTAATTTAAATTCTTTTTTGATTCTCATTCCTTTTATTTTTTCATCTTCTCTAATACCTCTATTCAACACTTCTAATGTTAAAACAAACAGCAGAGGTGACAGAGGACAACCTTGCCTAGTTCCTTTTTTTATCTCTATAGTTTCTGTTAGTTCTCCATTTACCAAAATCTTCAGTTTGTACGTTGTATATTGTCTCAATGGCCTGTATAAAATTTTTCCCAAAACCCATTTGTACCATTTGCAATATCATAAAATGCCAATTCAAATTATCAAAGGCTTTTTTGTGCATCTAAAAACATCAGTGCCATCTGTTTTTCAGGATGTGCTTCATAATATTCCAAAGTGTCTAAGATTATTCTCACATTTTGCTTAATTTGTCGTTTTGGCAGAAATCCATTTTGATCAATATGAATAAAGTTATTTAAATATCTTTTCAGCCTTTCTGCTAAAATCGAAGCAAAAATTTTATAGTCTGAGTTCAACAGTGAAATAGGTCTATAATTTTTAACTTGTTGTAAATCCATATCTTCCTTAGGAATAAGTGTAATATAGGCTTCTGACCATGTCTTAGGTATTCTCTTTTTTTAATAACACTTCATTCATAACTTCTAGCAACTGGAGGCTTAACACCTCCTGAAAAGTCTTATAAAATTCCACTGGTAAGCCATCTGACAGCTTGACTTTATTAAAGGGAAAGGGTTGTTTTAAAATTTTTACACTGCTGTTGGGAGGAAATACTCCCCTGTTGGAGTTAGCACTTTGAAGAAATAATTGAATAACAAAGCAGAGCTGCTGGAAAGGAGCTTTTAATGACTAGGAACCAAGATGAGTGACATTCAGCAAGGTCAGAGGTGGGATTCTACCAGTTCAGGCCAGTTTGGGTGAATCAGATGTGAATTTTACATCCAGTTCGGCAAACCGGTAGTTCTGAAGAACAGCTGGCCCTGCCCACCCACCCCCCCTCCCCAGGAGTCCCCATGAGGCCTGTCTGGCTCCCAGGTAAGTGTAGGGTTGCCTTCTGGGAGCAAAAACAGGGCAGAGGGGATGTCTGGTGCCACCTCCCCACCCCATTTTTGCTCCCAGTAGGCTCCAAGGAAGCTTGCTAGGCCGAAAATGCTGCCTCCCCCTACACCCTGCTTTTGCTCCCAGGAGGCTCTAGGGAGGCTTGCTAGGACCCGTTTTGGGCCTAGGAAGCCTCCCTGCAGCCTCCTGGGAGCATCCAGCCATCCAGTATGCCTGGATTCAGTGTTTAGCCAAAAGGACATTTGGAGCTAATGCAGTATTGATTACTGCCTTGGGAATGTTCTAGGTAAACAAAACTATGCAGTCTCCTAAAACTGTTGGAGCCAATCTTCTTTCTTTATTCTATATCCTCCTCTTCAAAATTAGTAAGTTGCTCTGCTTTTTCATGCCAGGCTTAGCGTGGTAAGTTCAGAGTGGATTTTGTAGAGAAGAGTTTACCTTTAGGTCTCATTCATTTGCTCAATTTCAGAGCATACATTACACAATTTCTAAAGCATAGTTCAGACTATTCAGCAGTTTGCCTAGCTGCTGCTTCATTACTTCTACTGCTGTCACAACCTTTATGGAGTCCAATGGCCTTTTAAATTTGACAAGCAAAAAACACAGTAAATATTTATCACAAATATTTTCCCTCTTCCACTTTGTGGTTCGATATTTAACATACAAAATTATATGCTGTGTTACTTACTATTCAGGCAGTTTGCAAACTTGTGTTTTTTGTTATTGGAAGGCAACTCTTTAATTTGAAGTTGGTGGTAAATTCTTGGTAATAAAATGGCAAGTAGAAAGGCTCACTTCTACTTGCCATTTAGAAAGGGTTAGAAAGAATGAGAAGGTTAACCTTTGCTTTGTTTCCAATCTCCTTTTCTTGACTTGGTCTTCATAAAAAGTAGCTTTGGAATTGAAGCCATATGTGTTAAAACAAAATTCTTTCTGTTTAAGTACAAGGATGCAAAAAGTTTCAAGATTAATCCAAGATATTTAATGGCTTTAAATATATGCGTGTACTAAGGTTTAAGTCAGAGGTCTTCAAACTTGGCAACTTTAAGACTTGTGGACTTCAACTCCCAGAATTCTCCAGCCAGCTATGCTGGGGAATTCTGGGAGTTGAAGTCCTCAAGTCTTAAAGTTACCATGTTTGAACAGTTTAAGTAGAAAGAGAAAATATACCATGAATAGCATAGAGATGCATGGTAGCTCGCTTTCTTTCTTTCTTTCTTTCTTTCTTTCTTTCTTTCTTTCTCTTAAAAGGAAAAAAGAAAAAGGAGGATGGGAGAAAGAAAGGGAGAGAAGGGAGAAAGAGGGAAGGAAAAGGAAAATTAATGAGATATGGGTGGATGGATGGACGAATAGATAGAGGGAGGGAGGGAAAGAAAGAAAAAGGAGAGGAAGGAAGGACCACAAACCCTGGCACTAGACGCATCTTCTGAGGATGCTTTGAAACAGCACAGCAATCCAGGGCTGGAAGGGATTTCGGAGGTCATCTAGTCCAACCCCACTCCAAGAGCATTGTTAAAGTGAGTTTCTATCTTTTGACCCACCCAGTCACGTGACCACCAAGCCATGCTCAGCCAGTCACGTGACTACTAAGACACACCCAGCCAGTCACATGATCACCAAGCCACACCCACAAATTAGGCCACACACACAGAACCAGTTGTTAAGAAATTTGATTCCCACCCCTGAGCAAGGCTTCTTGGCTAGCTAGAAAGATTGACATTCAAACGTGAGTTTACATACCATTTCTGAGTTTTGGTCTAAAACTGGTTTTTGGTGAAGTTTAATTCTGTGCTTGGTGACATTTAATCCTGTGTTTATTGATGGGATAATTATCCCTTTTCAGCTTTGTTTGGAAGGAAAAAGTTTCATCTCTGTTCCTGAAAAGAAAGTGGGTTAAGAAATCTGGCTAATTCCTGTGTCTATTTGTTCTGGTAATTGGTTTAACAAGCAATAGCTACTATTGTGATTTAATTATTTGTATTGTGTTTGAATTTTTTCCTGCCTCATGGTTTCTTTTTCTATCTGGGGAGGGGGGGGTCTTCCTTTACTGCTTTAGTGGTATCTGGCACTGTCCTTTTGGGGTGTACTTCCAAGAGGCAGGATGCAAGCTTGGCACTGATTGTTACTGCCTTTCTGGAGGGCATGTGATCTTTTCTTAAACCTAGATGATTTCCTTAGGATATCTTGTGAGGTGAGTGAGACCAGCTGGTATCTTTAACTGGTACAAATGGATCTAAGGATTGCTTCTCCTGGGTGTGCTTTTTCTGGAGAGCTTAAATGACCTCTCTGCTAAAGGGTTTCACTTTATGAGTAAGAGTTGGCTGTTGATAGTTATCATTGCATTTTAACTATTTTAATTCCTCAAGGTGCTCTGGCACCCTGCCTGATTTGTAACTCTGGCTTGCAGGTGTTTTTAATCTAATGATTGGTATTTAGGATAGCTTTTTGCAAGCAAAGAAGCTTTTTGTATTTTTGTACAGGTAATCTTTGACTTACAACAGTTCATTTAGTGACCATTCAAAGTTACAATGGCACTGAAAAAAGTGACTTATGACCATTTTTCACATGTACGACCATTGCAGCATCCCCACAATCGCGAGAGGCCAGGTGAGGAGATGCACCCCTCGATGTCGGCGATGTTGAGTTGGCCACACTCAGCCAGTCACATGACCACGAAGCCATGCTCACCAACTAAGCCACGCCCACAGAACCAGTTTTTTAAAAAATTGAATCCCACCCCTGCTAATGACCATAAGTTGGGCAAGAAGATGCTTCTGACAGATACCATCTCTATATTAGTCAGTCCAAAGTTTGATGGACCGACCCTGAATCCTTTATGAATACAAATCTGCAGAAAAGAGTTCCACCCAAGCAAGTGTGCCCTTCACTTCTCAGTGGACCTGGTTGTTATTAGATCTCAATCAAACATATAGCTACAAATTGACTTATTTTTAGTATATGCTATTAATCAATTGGCAATCTTACAACAGCTCTTGAATTGTGGACACCAGCTGTCTTTCTAACACTTGGGAACCCAGTATATTCATTGATTTCACTAGAAGACTTATTAGACTGCTCCTTCTTATTCTTTCTGGCACCATCTCCATTCTATCTGCTGGAATACTTAATCTGTAACTCCTGATCTCAATTTTCCTACTCTTTTCCTTTTCTAACTCATTGCCTAATTTGCTTAGATTAATCCATTTGTCCTGTACAGTCAGAAAAACATTTTCTTCCCTGGAAGAACATCCATGGAATCTAAAGCTTCTATTCTATTGAATAGAATTCTATTGAATTCTATTCTGGAATCATTTGCCTGATCAGGTTTTTTTTGCCTGTGAGAGGGTACATCTTGTATATGAGTTTTGCTTTCTTTAGTAAATACATTATGTGTTGTTGGATTTAAGAATAAACATTATATTGGTAAAGCAAGATATTTTCCAGAGTGCTTAGTTGCAAGCTAACTGAATCTAAGCTTTCTTTAATCTATTTTTATTCATGCTTCTTCATGCTTCAAAAATGATCTAGAATGCACATTCAGTTCTTTTGTAAGCGGATCACAGCTATTCATCACAATGGTCTTTTGAATGAGCCTGAAAAAAGGTGTAGCTCCTTTCAAATTTGCATTAATTTTAATGACTCAATTCCTTTCATCTTTCTTTCTTTACTTGATAAATTTTATACCAGTTCCCTAAGCCATTAAGAATAAAAATGCAATAAATTAAGACAATACAGAAATACATTCACCAGATACTCAGCAAACAATCATCATTCTTATTTATTCTTACATCTTTGAATGGCCCAATCACTTTTTGTGTGCTTTTTCATCTCACTCCTACCAATCCATTCATGTCATGTAGCAGAGTAGCTTCCTCCTTTCATTGGATCACATTCATTCATAGCATTGCACAATTTCTTCACAAGCTCATATCTGTTCTTTTCATTGTCACTATTCACTGAAATGTGAGATGCCACTATCATCATTCTATGAATACTTACTTTCATACACACACATAATAATATAAACAGCATTAATTCATGGTTCTGACACACAGTTTAGTCCTTTTATTCACAATTAAATCTACATCTTCATTTCCCTGCATGTACCCACAAGGTAATATCAGATCACCTTCACTCAGATTTATTGCATCATTCTCTTTCTATCTCTCACTAAGTCTTATGTGAAAGCTTGGATTGAACAAAGCCATAATGGTGAGAAGAAATCATTATTTCTGAGTCCCTCTATTGGAAACCATGGCATTTGGAAGATTATGACTTGGACTCTAAGAAGACAAAATAGTAAAGAGCATGAATTAATGAAAGAAAGAAAAACTGTTCGTGAAATGAAATGATTACATTACTAGCCTTATCTATACCCATTCCACATCCATCATCCCACATTAATAGTTAGGACAATACTGGCAAATTGTGTAACTTGGCTAGAATGCTACCAGTGCAACCAAACATTAGTTTTACCTCAAACATGTTCACATTGTTCTATGCAAGTTAAGATCTCTAATCTGAAACTGCCTTGTAATCCATTTTACTGTGTCCCACATCCCAGCAACTAAAAGGCATATGCAATATATTGAGTCACTCACACACAAGATGGGGATTTGGTTTTTCAAACCATACTGTTGGAAGTAAGGAAATAGTAACAGGTCTAGGCTGAGGTTTGGGAGAGGACTAAAATGTTTCCTTACTCTTCATATCCTCTCTTCATCCACTCCATTCCTTTGGATACTTATGCATATAACTTGTTAGAGGAGAGGATGAGAAGATTGACTTAAGAATTGGAAACTCTGAAGTAAATAAGGGAAGGCTTTTGTAGTTGTTGGATGAAAATCCCTTCACAGATCTTCAAGAAAGAATCAATGGTCAGTTCCTAATCTCATTAAACAAGCCTGAGTCTAGGATCAGCATTTCAAGTAATCCAAAACTGCTGTGACATTTAACAAAATATACAGCTTACCTGGAAAAGAAAGAAAGAAAGATCCCAAAACCAGTGATAAAGGATAGACAAGCTACAGAAGGGAATTGGCAGGCTTTTGAAAATCATTGTAATTTATCTGCCATGAATGACAGTGCAAGCTATGGAGTGTGTGCAGAAGAGAGAAGAGACTGCAGAACAATAGTGTCGCTGACCATAACTCAATGTTCAGCCTTGACAACAACTTGAGGATTTATCTCGATGACCAGACATGCTGAGCTTTGGGTTTTTAATATATAGATTGAATGAGGTATTGTTCTTCTTGATTTACTGGGACAGTTTTTATCAGTCACAGAGCATGAAACAGAATGGGAGGAAGAAGAAGAGGAAAGGAGATCAGATCAACGCTTGGCTCAGAAATTGGGGCTGAATGGAGGACTGAGCAAACCAGAGGAAGAAAAGGCTGGTGTGTGGGCTGTGCTTATAGGAAACAAAACACGGTAACTCACAGCTTCCATTAATATGTATGGTGGATCTTTAATCCATTCGGTTGTTTAAATGTTGGATTAAGTCATAGGGGAGAAAATTTCCATTTTGCCATTACTTCCAAGATACATTCTGTATGTAAAAGGTGGAATAGTCAACTATGCAACCTCATGAATTGTTCTATAACAGCAACAGTTTCTGTAGGGGGAACAAATATTAGAAACCAAAAAAAAATCAGCAAAGTGAATACAAACTTAATTCCAAGCAGCACCAACACTCCATCTTCCAGTAATGACACAGACAAAGGCTGAATTCCTACAATTTACAGTGAATTATGGGGCAGCAGAGCTACTAAGGCTTCAGCTGCTTCCAAAAAAAAATCACACTCCACAGCTTACAGTGTCCCATTAGGAAAAGGGGATATAATGATTTCCTGTTTTTATAGCCCTGAAATGGCACATTTCATTCAGCAGGTTATTTAGTCTCCGGATTAGAATGATGAGGTTCTGAATAATGTGCTAGGGTTCTTTGAAGAAAAAAAAGAAATAGTTTATTCAGCTTCATTTACATATTTCATTTCATGAAGTGCAAAAGTGCTGCTCAGCTGAAGAGTTGTTTGGGCCAGTGGGCTGCAAAGTGAAGTGATTCATGCCATCTGTGGTCAGGCCAAAGAAAATGTACCACTTTGCTGCATGCATGCCTCCATCTTAGCCCTGGATTGGGTCTGTGCAGGAATCTGCCAATTCTACTTCTCTTTTGTTAAATTAGCTCTTCCTTGTCATAAAATGTTACTTGTTCTGTTCCAAGCCATGTGTCATGGTTCTGGCGATTGCCCTAATTAAATCTTGAGCCTTGAGCCAAGCTTCAAAAGAATCCAAAAGATTTATTAGGAGCAACATGTCGGCATTGACCCACATGAAGCCAACTCTGCCACATGTACTTTACGGTCACCTGTGACCCTGTTTCCCCCTCCCCTCTGGGTATGTCATAAATCAGATTCTCCAATGAAGCACATTCACTGGCTGGGTCTCATCAACCACATTCTCCAATGAAGGATTTTTGCAGGCTGTAGCCTAGGCTACAATCTTTGTAAGATAAGCATGGAATGTACTTCTGGTTTTAATTACCATACTGCTCCTTCATGTTTTTATCCCCTTCTGCTTATGGCAACTTGAAAACAGGCATAGGAATGCTTTATGGGTTGACACCATGCAGTAGTAAGTCAAGTTCCACATTATGGAAAGAACCACTGGTCAGCATAATGGAATGATCATTTGCCATCCTAGTCAGAAATAGCTCTAAGCAGTCTATAATGCAGGTGTCAACTCATAAAATATTTCTCTGGTCTTTTAGAGTTGTCAACAGAAAGGGAGGGGGCAGTAGTGTAGCAGCTTGCAAAACTGAAACTGCATTCCATAAATGTTTTCATAGATAGTTTCCAGGCAACTGAAGTTTCTGCCGTGCAAAATTCTAACTGGACAATATGATTGATGACTCTTGGCTATGGATGTGTCCCAGTGGAGAATATGAATTATGATACACCCAGGGGGTGGGGGAAAACCACGGTCAAGGGTGACAATGAATGATGTGTCTCAGAGTCGGCTACACATAGGAACCACCGACATGTCTTCTCCTAATAAATCTTCTTTAAGTTTTAAAAATCTGGCTAGACACTCATGATTTAAATGGGGGTAACTACCGGAGCCCTGACAGCAGGAACGTATCTAATAAAAATAGACAATTATTATTATAGTATAAAAATGTTCATAAATAATACAATACAATAACCATTCAATAAAATAAGAGGTGTCAACTAGGACATCTTCTATTCTACTATTCTACTACTATTGATCTATTCTACTACTACATGTGATAGATTACTTCTGACGTGGCAAGCTAGTTTATTTAATGAAGGTAATTTGAATAGTACCTATACTGACAGGAATATATTAGTATTGAATAGTATTACCATATTATTTTTAGACAACTTTCTCCATCCAGGAGTCTCTTAATTTCTGAACCAGCTTTTCCACCTCTAACTTGCAAAAACAGTGCAGAATGTATCAGATGACCTTCTCAACAGCTACCAACTTGTTGGCAAACTCACAAGTCATTGTGCCATTAAGTCATTAAATATACCTGACAGGAAGCCATCCAAAATAATATATCCACCTAAGTTTTGCAATATCAGTTATGCCATGGTGACACAATGGTTAAAATGCAATATTGCAGGTTAATTGTGCCAACTGCCAGCAGTTCAATTCTCACCGGCTCAAGGTTGATCCAGCCTCCCATCTTTCTGAGGGCAGTATAATGAGGAGCCCCAGTTATTGGGGGCAATATGCTGACTCTGTAAACTACTTAGAGAGGGCTATAAAGGCCTGTGAAGACTAAGTGCTATTGCTATCAGTTACACAAAATTGACAGAACAACTGATTCATTAATGAAAAGGTGTCACCTCCATATCTAATTACTGAGTTTTGTTTTCTCTAGACTTGGGTATTACCTATGTCTTCCAGAATTCTCTGAGATAAAAACTATACTAAAGTGAATATTAAAACAAAAATTACTATACACATTGCCCTAGTTCAGACTTGAAAATGATTAAAATAAACATATGTATTTTTTAAAAAGATTTTTATTTTTTTTAAACAAACAAATGCAAACAAAACATAAAAAACATAAAACCATCCCCCATTTTATCTACATACAGTGTGTCAGTTAGTTACAGATCTTTTGTGTTACTCTTTCATAGTCATCACTCACAGTTTGTAATAACTTCTCATACTGTCAATCTAAAATATACTTATATATTTATCAGTTATTAATCATTCATGACTAAACTATTTATTCCATCATTTATACGAGATATTCTCAATTTTGTTATAAAGTTTCTATTACAATTTTATCCAATGGTTATATATGTCTATATTATATTTTATATCAATCTATTAAATTTCTATTACAAAATTATTTCATCTATTACATTACCAAGTCTTTTTATCCAACCATTGATAAAACAAATCCCATATCCTATAAAATTGTTTATCTTCTTGTTCTCTAATTTCAAATGTCAATTTGCTCATTTCAGCACAGTCCATAATTTTCTTAATAACTTCCTCCTGCATAGGTATTTTATCATTTTTTGAATTCTTAGCAAATACAATTCTAGCTGCTGTTAAGACATTTACAATCAAATATTTCAACTCTTTATTGTAGATTTCTGGTATGATTCCCAATAAAAATATTTCCAGTTTCATGTCTATATGTTGTTTTATCATTTTTTTCAACCACGTGTGGATTTTAGTCCAATATCTTTTTGCGTCCGAACACGTCCACCACATATGGTAATACGAGCCAGGTATCTGATGACATTTCCAACATTTTTCGGATTTATTCTTAAACATTCTCGCAATTCTCATCAGGGGTAAGTGCCACCTGTAAAACATCTTATACAGATTTTCTTTATAAGCAGTTGACATTGTCATTTTATAATTTTGAGACCATAGTTTTTGCCATTTCTCTAAATCAATCCCATATCCAATTTTTCCCCCCCAAGCAATCATCGTTTCTTTAACTTGCTCCTCCTCCAATTTAAATTCTAATAAATGTCCATAAAGTTTTTAAATTATATTTTCATCAGTACCTATCAAAATTTTATCTAAATCAGTCAACTTATCATAAATACCTTCTAATTTAATATCTTCATCAAATCTAGATTGTATTTGCAAATATGAAAACCAGTTCATTTTTATGCCTTGTTCTTCCAACGCTTGCATAGATTTAAGTTCACCCTTTTCATTCAATATCTTACCATATCTAACTG
This sequence comes from Naja naja, assembly GCA_009733165.1. Taxonomy (NCBI): domain Eukaryota; kingdom Metazoa; phylum Chordata; class Lepidosauria; order Squamata; family Elapidae; genus Naja; species Naja naja. The sequence goes on from CM019148.1 coordinate 188,321,472, forward strand.
TTTGTTCCTTTTTATATATTATTGGATGGGAAAAAGCTTTAATAGTAGATATCCATTGTGGAATTTTTAAATAGTATTGCTTTTTGATCTTCTCCCAATTTAAAAACAAAGCCTCTCGAATATAATGTCTTCTGAAGTACCCTTGTGTTTTAGTTCCCTTATACCAAAGAAATGCATGCCACCCCAGCAGCAGGTCATGTCCTTCTAAGGTCAATAATCTACTGTTCCTTAGAGTTATCCATTCTTTTACCCACATCAGATTTGCCGCCTGATAATATAATTCCCAGTTGGGCAAAGCGATCCCTCCTCTTATTCTTGCATCTTGTAACAGTTTAAGTTTTATTCTCGCTTTCTTGCCCTGCCAGATATATTTCAGCACAATTTTATTTAAATCTTCAAAGAACTCTTTCCCTAATCTAATTGGAATTGTCTGGAATAAATATAAAATTCTAGGCAATACATTCATCTTAATTGTTGATATTCTCCCAATCAATGATAATTGTAAATTTTTGCATTTTTCCAAATCTGTCACAATCTGCTGTTTGAGTTTAATATAATTGTCCTCCTCCAGTGTGCTACATCTTGGTGTAATGTGTATCCCTAGATACTTGACCTTGTTTGTGACCTGTATTTCTAAGACTTCTTCCAACTCTTTCTTTCGTTTTGGTAACATATTCTTTGTTAATATCTTTGTTTTATCCTTATTAATTTTCAAACCTGCTACTTTTCCATACTCTTCTATCCTTTCTATTAATTTAGGTGCTGTTTCCAATGGATCCTCTAATATAAATACCAGGTCATGTGCGAAAGCTTGCAATTTATATTCTTCTTTTTTAATTTTCATTCCTTTTATTTCTTTATCTTCTCTAATATTCCTATTCAACACTTCCAATGTTAACACAAACAGCAGAGGCGACAGTGGACAACCTTGCCTAGTCCCTTTCCTTATATCTATAGATTCTGTCAATTCTCCATTTATCATGACCTTTGCAATTTGTTTATGATATATCATCTCAATGGCTTGTATAAAATTTTTACCAAAGCCCATTTGTGCCAATTGTAATAATGTATTCTCTTCTTTGACATAACTTCATTCATAACTTCTAATAGTTGAAGATTCAGTATTTCCTGAAAAGTCTTATAAAATTCCGCTGGCAATGCATGTGGACCTGATGCTTTTCCAACATTTTGTTTCTTTAAAGCTTCTGTTAGTTCCATCATCGTTATATTCCCTTCTAACATTGTTTCAATGTGTTTAGGTATCTGTGGCAATTTTGCTTTCTGTAAATATTGCTTAATTTCTTCTTCTTGAATATTCCCTTGATAATAGAGTTTTCCATAATAATCTTGTATAATTTTTTTTCTTCTCCTCACTTCCATAGCAAACATGTCCTTCTTCATCTATTAATTGATTAATCCTTCTTGATTCTCTTTCCTTTCCCAGTTTATAAGCTAACCATCTGCCTGGTTTATTTGCATCTTCAAAGTAATTCTGTTTAGCATTTTTAATTTTTTGTGCTAATTCCTCTTTTTCCATTAATCCCATTTAATGCTTAGTTATGTCCATTTTAATTTTAATGTCTTTTTTTGTGGTGATTTCTGTAATTCTTTTTCCAGTCTCTTATAGTCATCTTCCAGTATTTTGAAAGTCTTTTTCTGTTTTTATATTTCTTTTCTTTGTATATTCTATTGTATTATCAAACCTCTCGTGTAGGTCTTCATCATGTCCCAAAGATTCTGTAAAGACGTATCCTCTTTTTTATTTTCTTAAAAAAAGAAAACCAGTTCTCTCTCAATTTTCTGTTTAAAATCTTTTTCCTTTAATATTGTATTGTTTAAAGTCCATCTAGATCTCCTCTTTTGTCCTTTCCAAATAACTGTCTACTTGGTCTACCCAAGTCACTTGATCTACCCAAGACCAATTGTCACTTGGTCTACCCAAGTGCTTTTTTTCTATTTCAATATCTTGTGTATTAGAAAGTAATTCTGCAGGAGACTTCCAGTGGCAAGGCAGCTGTCAAGGACGGTCTTCTTAGACCGCCATCCCCGTTGATCTGTAAAACCATGAAAACAGCGTCAATCAGCTGTTTAGCAGTTCAGAAACTTTCCCCTCAGGCAAAGAGGGGGAAGCGAGCGATTGGATGGAGGTAGAGCTCCCCTCGAGCCCCAGATTTTTAAGCCGGGGTCTGAAGGGTGTGAGCTCCCTTGGAGTCTGATTAACTCCGGATCCGGGACTCTTCTGCATTATTGCAGAACCAGGCACTGCAACCATCCCTGAGAGTAAGGATTCACATCTGCAGTCTTTTAAAAGCAGGCGGAGTGGAAGCAGGAGCAGCTGAAATTGCAAGTATTGGACTTTAACTCGGGAACAAAAGCTAAAGTTTTGAAAAGACTATTGTAATGCAGAGTGAAAATGGTGCCTGAATGAGTCTCAAGGGGAGGAGGAGAAAGTAAAAAGTGAAAGTGGATCATTAAAGACATTGTTTAAATCTATATAGTATTGGGATTTAAGGAGATTAACTGGATTTAAATACATTATAAAGGACTGGCTCTACTGAATAAACAATGGCTGCTAAATCACTAAAAACTCCTACCTCTATTCCTAAATCTGTACCAGCAGAGCAGTCTATATTACAAAGTCCACTGCCGATTGCCCCACAAACTTTAACATTAGTGGAGTTACAAGAGGCACCGATGGGGGCTCTGAAATCACAAACTAAAGAAATACAAGTTAAATTGGAATCTAATATGGAACAAATGAATAAAAAGGTGGAGGCAATGGGTGAGCAAATATCTAGAGGATTGAATGAGGAGATGGAAGAAATTAGAGAGACTATCAATACTAAAAATAAAGAAATAAGAGAGGACATCCTATTTGCATTCCAGGGGGTGACCAAACATATGGTAAGACTGGATGAAATTGTGGAAGAGATTAATCAGAGTAATTTGAAGCTGGAAGAAGAAATGAATGAGGTTCAAAATAAAATGGGAAAAATTGAAGAAGTTTTGTTGACTCAATATAGAGATATGGAGTTTGCCTTGAGAATAAGGGGCTTGAGAGAGAATCAGCAAGATCAGTGATGCCCTCTCCGTGATGACTCGCTGTCTGGATGTGGTACGGACCTGGATGGACGGAAACATGCTTCGGCTCAACCCAGCCAAGACTGAGTGGCTGTACATACCAGCATCTCGGTCCAGTCAGGAGTGTCCATCGTTGACCATAGGGGGAGTGGTGTTGCCCCCTGTGGATAGGGCAAGGAACCTGGGGGTCCTCCTGGAAGCACGGCTCCAATTGGAGGATCAGGTGGGGGCCGTCGCCAGGGGGGCCTTTGCCCAGGTCCGGCTGGTTCGCCAGCTTCGCCTGTTTCTGGACCGAGATGCCCTGTGTACAGTCACTCATGTCCTTGTCACCTCGTAACTCGACTACTGCAATGCTCTCTATTTAGGACTGCCCTTGCATACCATCCGGAGGTTGCAGCTGGTGCAGAATGCGGCGCGCGTGGTGATGGGAGTTACCCGATTCTCCCATATTACCCCCTCCTGCGCGGTCTGCATTGGTTGCCGGTTGCGCTCGGGTGAATTCAAGGTTCTGACTTTAACATTCAAAGTCCTACGACATGGGTCCACAATATTTAAGGGAGCGGCTCCTGCCGATATCGCGCCACCGTCCCGTCGGGGCACATAGGCAAGGACTCCTCGGGGTCCGTCGGCAAGTCAATGTCGGCTGGCGGTCCCCGGCGGCGAGCCTATTCTGTAGCGGTCCCCGACTTATGGAATGAACTGCCTCTGGACCTCCGTCTGGTCCCTGACCTCCGCACCTTCCTTGGCGACTTAAAGACCTGGTTGTTTGACCAAATGGGCTGTGATTACCTCACCTGGGCCATGGGATAATTTTAAGTATTTTAATTTGGTTTTATTGGGCTTAAATTGTTTAATTCTTTTTTAAATAATTATTGTATTGTGTGTTTTAATTGTGAGCAGCCCGAGTCTTGGAGATGATATAAGTCCAATAAATAAATAAATAAATAAATAAAATCTGAAAGAGATTTTTGCAAAGGCTTTTGCAACAATATTGGACTGGCAGGTTGATGATTTTATAGAGGAAATAGACAAAATATTTCGTGTGAATTCTTGGCTGGCAAGGCAAAAAAATCTGCCAAGAGATGTGGTGATCTACTTTACAAAGAGGGGGATTCAAAATGATATCATACAAGCTTTCTACAATAATAGATTTAAGGTGGAAAATCAGGAGGTGTTAATACTGAAAGAAATTCCACCCAAGATCTGGAGAGGCAGAAGGGAGTTTGCTTTTCTGGCAGAGGAGTTAAAAAAACACCAGCTCCCATTTAGGTGGGAAATACCGGTTGGTTTGGTGGTGAACTATTTGGGTACAAGACACCATTTGACAACAGTTTTGAAGGCGAGAGATTTTTATATCAATGTGCTGAAAGCAGGATTTCCACCATCCCCGGAAGTTAAAAAAAGAAATGGGGAAGAAGCAAGTCAGAAGCAAATAGTCATTGGAGTGACACCGCCGGCAGAAAAAGAAATACAGCAACTATTGGATTTCGAGCAGCCATCGGTAACAATAGTGGAAGTGAGGGAACAAAGAGTGACCAGAGCTACAACTAGATGTAAACAGGAAGAGCTGCAAGAGTGACAGCACAAAGTCCAAGAGACTGGGGTATCTGAAGCAGTGGGAGGAGCAAGGCCAAAGAGGCAGTCTGAACTGGATTTCCAAGAGATGCTTCAAAAGCTTCATGTTACTAAACATGGGAACTAAGTTTCTAACTTGGAATGTCAATGGTCTGAACTCACCACAAAAGAGAAGGAAAATATTTCATTACCTGAAGCAATATAAAAATGGCGTTATTTGTTTACAAGAGACACATATTAGAGCCAAAGATCAGAAATATTTGATAAATTCTAGATTGGGAGAACACTTTGTTGCATCTGCCCCAGAGAAGAAAAATGGGGTAGTGATATATTTAAAGAAGGACTTAATTGCTAAATTGATTGAAGCTGACATACAAGGAAGATATATCATAATTGAACTTTTAATAGAGGGGAAAAAGACGTTACTAATTGGAGTATATGCACCAAATCAGCAACAAGAAAAATTTTATAAATTTCTGCATAATAAAATTATTCAATGGGACTATAAATCTTACATCCTAATGGGAGATTGGAATGGAGTTTTGGAATGACAAAAGGATAAAAAAGGCCCTAATCAAGGTACCCAAAGCCGTGTTAGATTACCCAAATCTTTTTTGAGATGAAAGATGATCTGGAGCTGAGAGATATTTGGAGAGAACGAAACGCTGAAGAAAAGGATTTTACTTTTTCCCCCGATAGACATAAATCCTTTTCTAGGATTGATTTTATATTAATTACCAATGATTTTATTTCCAGGGTAAAGAAGATCAAGATCTTCCCAAGAACCTTATCGGATCATAGTCCGGTGTGGATGGAGTTGGTCCAGGAGAAAGGGGGGAGGAGATCTTGGAGATTAAATGAAAACTTGTTCCAATATGAAGAAAATGTAAAAGAATGTAAAAAACAAATGAAGGAGTTTTTTTGTTATGAATATGCATAAAGGTCCCCCAATGGAAATAGTGTGGGACGCGAGTAAAGTCTATATGAGAGGAGTTTTAATATATTTAAATAATAAATATAGATGCAGAAAAGAACAAAAAGAAAGGAGTTAGAGGAGGAGATAGGGAAAAAAAAAAGGAACTTATATATAACCCAAATGATAGAAAGGTGAAGGAAGCAATAAAGCTACTTAAAGGGCAGTTTAATATGTTGATGGCAGACCAGGTGGCAACCAATCTACAGTATGCCAAACACAACACCTTTTATAATGCTAATAAACCAGATGGCTAGCCTACCTGCTAAGGAAAAACAAAAATTGCATACTATAGAAAATAGAATATAAAGGAAAAGAGGTATATCAGCAAGATATTATTAAAAGGCTTTCTCAGAATTTTATTCCAAATTATATGCCAGTGATACAATTCAGGGGTGGATATAGATAGATATTTACAGGGATGAATGCTCCTTTACTGACACAGGAACAAAGGGAAGGACTGAACCAATTAGTAACATCTGAAGAAAGAAATTATCTCAGCAATTAAGCAATTAAAAGTTGGTAAGGCTCCAGGGACAGATGGCTTGACAGCTATCTATTTTAAGACTTTGCAGCTCGAAATGGTAGAACCTTTGAAGGAGGTATTTAGAATAATTCAGACAGGAGGAGAGACACCTCCATCATGGAGGACAGCCTTCATAACACTGATTCCAAAGGGAGATCAAGATCTTAGTCAACCGAAGAACTATAGGCCAATATCTCTGTTGAATACAGATTATAAGATATTTGCAAAGATATTAGCAACGATTAATGCAGGTTATGCAACAGATAATCCACAATGATCAGTCAGGATTTATAATGGGAAGGCAAATGAAAAACAATGCAAGACAGGTAGTTAATTTACTGGAATATTTGGAAAGAAATAACCAAGACCCTGCAGCACTGATTTTTTGGATGCAGAGAAAGCATTTGATCAACTGAATTGGCAGTTTTTGTTTAAAGTGATGGAAAAGATGGAATTTGGGAATCTTTTTCTACAACCTATTACAGCAATATATCAGAAGCAAACAGCTCAGATTATTGTTAATTAGTCTAACAGAAGTCTAACAATAGAAAAGAAAAAGGAACAGAGGATGTCCCCTGTCACCATTATTGTTTATTCTAACATTGGAAATATTGTTGATTAAAGTAGGAATCAAAGAGAATAAAGGGATTAAAATAAGACATCATGATTACAGACTAAGTTACTTGAGATGACTTGGTTATTACATTAAGTCAACCAAATCAATCAGTGATAGAACTAATGGAGATAATCACACAGTATGGACAAGTGTCAGGATTTAAGATAAATAAGCATAAATGAAAATTATAACAAAAAAATATGACTATAAAGCAAAAGGAGATCTTAGAAAAAGTAACGGATTTGAAATAGCTAAGAAGGTTAAATATTTAGGAATACATATTACAGCTTCAAATATGAAATTATATAAAAATAATTACAATCACTATGGCAAAAAATTCAAAAAGAAATGGAAAGTTGGAAAAAGCTACAGTTATCTTTGCTGGGAAGAATTGCAGCAGTTAAAATGAATGTTTTGCCAAAGTTTCTTTTTGTTCCAAATGATACCAATACTCAAGAAAGACACAAATTTGAATGAGTGGCAGAAAGGTATTAATAAGTTTATTTGGGCAGGGAAAAGACCAAGGGTTAAGCTTAAGATAATGCAAGATGTCTGGGAAGAGGAGGCCTTAAAATGCCCAATCTGAGATTATACTATGACGCAGCTGTGTTATCAACAATCAGTGATTGGTTTAACATGACAGAAGAAAGAATATTGAATATAGAGGATATGATTTATTATATGGATCTATTATATGGATGGCATGCGTATTTATTGTATGATAAAAAGTGGACAATGCTTTTAAGACTCATATACTAAGGAATGCTCTGTTGCGTGTCTGGAAAAAATATCAATATAGATTAAAGTATAAGATACCAATATGGGCAATACCCAGACATGCGATAGAAAGCCTTCCATCCTCTCGGGGTAGGTAAATTGAGGACCCAAGATTGTTGGGGGCAATTAGCTGACCTTGTAAAAATGCCACTTAGTAATAAGCAGGCATATACAATGGAATGAAGGCTATTGCTGAGCACATTGGGTTTGTGCTCAAAAAT